>ML394335.1:0-29555 GCA_005239525.1 Nicotiana knightiana | reverse complement strand
AAAAAGTCTTGAGAGAATTGATTGAGTAAAAGTTGCATATTCTAAAGCCTTGATTGATACGTAAATTCCCTGTGGGATCGACTCTGGGCATAATACCCCAAAAGATTATATTTGCAACGCCCGCTTAGTCTTTTATAAGACATAGTTGAGCATGATCAAATTTTGGCGTCGTTGCCAGGGAATTAACGGTGTTATCAATTGAGTTGGAAGAAATACAAAATTCTTAAATATAGTCAATTTTCTTCAAATTTTCGTTTATACATCGAAAGTTTAAAGTTTGCTAACGTGTTGCAGGTGCATGCCTAGAAACTCATCAAGAACTGGTGAAGTAGTTGAAGCCTTATCAGACCCCGAGAAAGTTTTCAAGGCCCCAAACCGGATCAACCGGAAAAGCAAACATCAACCACCAATTGAACAAATTGAACCCGACATGGAAGATCCAAACAACAGGAACAATAATGGGGATGATGTGGTCGACCCAGTCGCTCAAATAGGGGCAGAGGCTCCTTTATATGACTGGGCACAACCCACAGCTGAGAATTTGGCCACTGCGATACTAGTCCCTCAGATACAGGCCGAGTCCTTCTAGATAACAAATAATATGCTGCACTTATTGCAAAACAAGGGATTATTCTCGGGGTCATACATCGAAAACCCCCAGCAACATTTGAAAAACTTCCTGTCAATTTGCAAAACACATAGGCAGCCAAACGTCACCCAGGAGGCAATAAAACTGTTGTTGTTCCATTCTCAGTGACTGGAGCTGCACAGACTTGGCTAAAATCACTCCCCATAAATTCCATCACAAAATGGGAGGAGTTAGTTAAGCAATTCGTGAACAAGTTTCATCCACCTAACAAGACTTTCCAACAAATCGATGAAATCTTGAGCTTCAGACAGAAACCAGTTGAAACATTGCAAGAGACATGGGAACGATTTAAGGGGATGCTGGTTATCTGTCCACATCATGGTATTCCAGAGCAGATGTTGGGGCAGCATTTTTATATGGGTTTGGCTGATACTGTTAAAGCAAATGTTGATGCTTCGGCTGGTGGAGCATTCTTGAGCAAAACGTGGAGAGAAAGTCAAATCTTACTTGATAAAATGGCACAGAATTCAGGATGGACAACAAGGAATGCACCCATTACTCCTGTAGTTCACTCAGTGCCATTCGATCCATCTAATACTATTGCAGAGAACGTGGCCACCTTGATAACACAGATGAGTATACTTACTAAGAAGGTGGAGGAATCAGGACAAAAGCAGCAGGTACACATCGTAGACACAACCAATGGGGGCTTATGCACATCTTGCATTAGTCAACCACTTGGTAATCACTGGAATGCAGAATGTCATCACCCTCCTTATCCAGAAAATATGAATTATGTGTCGAATTATGGAAGCCAGAGACAAGGGGGCAAAACTGGGGTCAGCAAGTTCAACTATATAGACCACCCCACCAACAGCAGAACAGTGGAAATATGGGTGCCAGGGGACAAAAAGGTAATTCAGCACCGTATCAGAGGCCACAAGGTTATAATCATCAGAATCAACGACAAGCATACTACCCTCCTCAGCATCAACATGGGGGAAAGCAAGAAGATGGGTTTTCCAGGTTAGAAGCTATGATGCAGCAGGTTATTGGGTCAAATGCCAAAATCAGTGAGAGAGTAGATGTACATGATGTAGCTATTAAAAATATTGAAGTACAGTTGGGCCATATATCTATGGCAGTGAACAATCGTCCTCCTGGAACATTACCTGCAGATACTCAGGTAAATCCTATGGACCAGGACCCAAGGCAGCTGATGGTAGTGACTCTCCCCAGTGGCAGAGACTTAAATTTGGAACTGGAGAGATCTCGTGAAAGCAGACAGGCTGAGACACTAGTATCCATGCCGATTGAACTTGATGATTCAACAAACTTGACCAAGTTAACAGTGCAACCTACTGAAGGAGAACCCAGTGCACAGAGTGAGACTGAAAAAGAAGTGGAGATAGCCCAGAAGTCGGTAGTTGAGGTGGTGGTGAGAAAGAAAAGTCCCAAATCATTGGGAAAAAGAGACCGCCAGCTCCATTCCCTCAANTACTGTCAACCTTACTCAGACGTGTAGTGCGGTGGTGACACATCCTACTGCTGAAAAGTTGTCTGATCCAGGGAGTTTTACAATTCCTTGTACAATTGGCAACTTAGCTTTTGCCAAAGCTCTATGTGACTTGGGGGCCAGCATTATCTGATGCCGCTGGCCATATAGAAAAGACTGGGGATTGGTAGAGCCAGACCAACTTCAATGTTTATTGCAGTTAGCTGACAAGACGGTAAAGAGACCGACGGGAATTCTGGACGATGTATTGGTGCAAGTATGGAAATTTGTATTCCCGGCTGATTTTGTGATATTAGACTGCAAAGTGGATGAGGAAATTCCCATAATCTTGGGAAGGCCATTCTTGGCCATAGGGAGAGACCTTATCGATTGTGAGACTGGTGAACTTAAGATGAGGCTCAATGATGAAGAAATCACTTTCAATGTGCAGAAGTCTATGAGTCGACCTAGTGAGTTCGCCAACTGCTCTCTTATTGATGCTGGGAATGTGATCCCAGAAAAAGATGATGCATCCCTGACTGTTGGGGACCCTTTGGATGAATGTTTGATGAATCTAGATGATATGAACGGTGAAGAACTGGCAGATTGGGTGTTAGCACTTGAGGAAAAAGGGGTATGGCCAAAGGCTCTCGAGTTTGAGTCACTATACATAGAGGAAAGAGAGAACCTGTCGGCCAGGACATCTATTGAAGAACCACCCAGGTTGGAACTGAAATCAGAGGATGCTGATGTGGTAGAAAAGATACTAGAGTTAACCAAGAACATCGATGATACATACTTTGTTGAATCTAGTGTCATTATTGTTGAGGATGTTGGTACACACTCCAACCATTTTTTGACATTGTGTTTGGATAATGATATGCAAATAGAATTATCTGAACCACCTGAGGAGTTTAGGANCAATTCATAAGTTCAAAGTGGAGGCATAAAGTGATTCAAGCGGATGCTCGAAGGAGCAGGGGAAGCAAAACTAATGGAAAGGATGTCGACGCTACGAGAGAGCATGGAGTTTCTTGCACCTTGCTTTTATTTCTTGTTTTGTCTATATGTGATGCACTGAGGACACTGCATGATTTAAGTGTGGGGTGTTGTACATATTGGTTGTGATTTGTTGTGTTTAGTGTGCTTTCTTGTTAGTAGTTTTAGCTTTTCTTGTTAGTAAGTTTTTCTTTTAGGTAGAACAAAACAAAACAAAAAATAATTATTAGAAATATGGGGACTCTTCCCGACGATGGATCTCTTAGATAGTTCTCTTGAGGGAAGTAAGTCTAAAGGAAATACCAAAAAGATTTTTGTTTTAGGTAGTGTAGTAATTCCACCTTGGTTTTTCTTTGGACCACGGTTCTTTTCCAAGGGTTTTTAATTGAACCGGGTGTAGGTAGTTTTTTATTTTTAGGAGTAGTAACCACATGGTTGAGGGCTTAATTGCAGCAATATCTCCGAACTTTGTGATGCCTTAAGAATAGTCAGTACTTTGGTTGTGACGCTTAAGCTCAATTTTTTTACTCCAGGATAAATACCTTAAATCAGGGATTCTTAAAATTTGCTTAACCGCTTTGACTGGAGTGTCGTGATAAATCCAATCCTGAGTGAGTTATGTGCCATGTGTGTGTGATATTTGTATGTTATTCTGTGCATTGCAGTTGATGTCTAGAACTTGCCCCGTGTGTGTGCAAAGCGAAATAGAAGTTTTGTTCAGTCTTGGAAGTGATATAGGCATTTCTTTGTTGAGCCAGATATATATATTTTACCCACCTAATTGTTATGTATCGTAGTTAACCCCGTTGAGCCTATAATCCTGTTTCTTTGGCAACCACATTACAAGCCATACCCCTTTGTTTGAATCAATCATATATTTGAACCTTGTCGCCTCTCGTAAGCACTGCAAATATTATGAAATATGGAAAAATTAAAGTGCGGGGTGATAGGTTGGTTTTTGAGGGGAATAATTGAAATAAGGAGAAAGGTGGACTGTTTTGAAAAAGTAAGAGTCACTTGAAAAAAAAGAAAAAAAAAGAAAATAAATAAATAAATAGTTGTATTGTTGTGAAAGAAAAATATATGTGATGACTCTTAATGTAATTGTGCTTAAAGAAGTATGGGGTAATAACATTGATGGGAAGGTGGAGTTTGGCTTAATATAAGTTTGAGGTTGAGCACTAAAGTATATTATTAAAGTGCTTAGGGAGGTGTAGTCACTCTTATATCCAAATGTATCATACCCGTCCCACAGCCTACAGTACAACTAAATAAAGTCCTACTTGATCCTAGACTGAATAAGCTCGATTAGTAGAGTAGTACACTACGGGCAAGCTTATGGTGCATCTTTTGTGGCATGTGAATATTATTTCTGAGAGTGAGTGAGTTCTTTCTATCTTGAGTTCCTAAATGTTCTTAAATTTTATTGTGTGAGGAACTAACTCTTTGATTTGGTGATGGCACATAATTCACGAAGGAAAGGTAATATTGTTGACCTCTAAGTTAGAGTAGTGAGTGGATTGTGAAGAAAGCAGGGTATTTGTGAGTCGATTATTGAGGCGAGGATGTCACACCTTTGTGCGTAAACTATTTTTAAAAAAAATATTGGTATAAAGCGTTAAGGGATTTTCTTAATAAGTTGTGTTCATGAGTGTAGTTGATTGCTCGAGGACGAGCAAAAGTTTAAGTGTGGGGTGTTGATGTGTGGCTAGAATTCATGGTTTAACACGTTATATGCCTTACATTTTGTGTGTGTAATGATAAAAATACACTTTGTATGTGCATAATGGAGTCTANACGTCGAAAATACGCTCAAGAGGCGAAAAGGAGTGCACCGGGCTATAGCCGGGCGTTTGAGCCTTAAGGCCAGGCCTAGCCTGGCTTTATCCAGGCGCCAGAGTCTTAAGGCCAGGCCTAGCCTGGCGTTATCCAGGCGCCAAAGCCCAAACGCCAGGCCTGGCCAGGCGTTATCCAGGCGTTTGGAATGTAACGCCTGGCCCCTGATCCGGTCAAATCCGAGTCTTAAAGAGTTTTAAGTGTTTCCCGGTTGGAATAGAAGTCTCCTACACGTTTAGGATGNTGATCCGGTCAAATCCGAGTTTTAAAGAGTTTTAAGTGTTTCCCGGTTGGAATAGAAGTCTCCTACATGTTTAGGGTTTATACCAAACATATAAATAGACCCAAAAACACAACTTGAAAGGGAGGAAGCGATTGAAGTGAAGAAAAACCTGTGGATTACTACTCAGTGAAGAAAACATTGATTCTTATAGTTTTTGTTTATTATTTTGTAATTCAATTATGCAAGTTATTTTAGAATTCATTCTTATGAATATGAGTAGCTAATTTTCTTAATCTAGGGTTTTGGTGGAACCCGTTGGGGGATAAACTTATGGTGATATTAATATAGTTTGGTTGATTGTTCATCTCTATTTGTTCAACTACGTTCTTGTTGTAGTTAATTGAATGGCCATCAATTAGCTGTGCCTATTTAGTATGTATCTACTTGAGAGAGAGTGCATATTTAGGTAATTGTTTGAACAACACCACTCCCAGAGTATAGACGAAAGTCATAACCGAGGGTTTAGAAGTTGGATTAGAAATAACGATACTTCGGGTGCAATCTAAAGTGAACTGTAATGCAATCAAGCTAGATTAACNTTAAAAAGTCTTGAGAGAATTGATTGAGTAAAAGTTGCGTATTCTAAAGCCTTGATTGATACGTAAATTCCCTGTGGGATCGACTCTGGGCATAATACCCCGGATTATATTTGCAACGCCCACTTAGTCTTTTATAAGACATAGTTGAGAGTGATCACATTCCTAGGCCGATATATTATTTCATGCTCACTTAATTCTATGACCCACTTGGTTAATCTTCATGATAGTTCTTGTTTATGCAGTATGTTTCTTAATGGATACGAGGTCACAACTGTGATTGGATGACATTGAAAGTATGACCTTAATTTTCTAGATGCCATGATTAGAGCTAAGGCTATCTTTTCTAGATGTGGATATCTAGTTTCAGCATCCAGTAATGTCTTGCTTACATAATAAATAGGATATTATTTACTTTTATTCTCCCTTACCAATACTGCACTTACAGCAATTTTCGAGATAGCAAGGTAGACGTATAGCCGCTCCCCCTCCTTCGGCTTTGATAGCAACAGAGGTTTTGATAGGTAAGCCTTTAGGTCTTTGAGAGTCTGTTGACATTCTTCAGTCCATTCGAACCAGCTTTGCTTTTTGAGAACTGCAAAGAATTTGAAACTTTTCTTAGAAGATTTGGAAATAATTCTTCCTAAGGCTGCAATTCTTCCTGTTAGTCTTTGAACTTCTTTTTTATTTATAAGTACATCAGGTATTTCTTCTATAGACTTAATTTGATCAGGATTTATCTCTATTCCCCTGTTTGATATAAGAAAACGCAAGAATTTACCTAATTCCACGCCAAAAGAGCATTTTTCTGGATTAAGCTTCATATTATACCTGCGTAAAATGTCAAAGGTAATAGAGATGTGCTGGAAATGGTTTTCCGCCAGTGTTGATTTTACCAGCATGTCATCAATGTAAACTTCCATTGTTTCTCCTAGATGTTCCTGGAACATCTTGGTCACTAGCCTTTGATATGTGGCTCCAGCATTTTTTAAGCCAAAAGGCATGACTTTATAACAATAAGTCCCCCTGCTTGTAATAAAGGAGGTTTTTTCCTCGTCTGAGGGATCCATTTTAATCTGGTTATAACCGGAATATGCATCTAGAAAGCTTAACAATTCATGACCTGCGGTATCATCAATCATTTGATCTATATGTGGTAATGGGAATGAATCTTTAAGGCATGCTATATTTAAGTCAGTATAATCTACGCATACTCTCAATTTTCCATTCTTTTAGGTACTACCACAGTGTTAGCTAGCCAGTTAGGGTACGTTACCTCTCGAATTGAACCAATCTTTAAGAGTTTCTGTACCTCTTCGTCAATCACTTGGTTCTTGAATGGTCCTTGCTTTTTTTTCTTCTGTTTAACAGGTACGAAGGACTTCATTTAGTTTATGAGTCATCATCTCTAGTGGGATACCTGTCATATCTGAATGGGACCACGCAAAGCAATCTGCATTAGACTTTAAATAATCAATTAGCTTACCTCTTCGACCGTAACTCAGCCTCGTGCCTATGTACACTTTCTGTTCAGACTTTCTTTCAGACAATGGAACAGCTTCGAGCTCTTCCGTAGTTGTTTTGATGTGCTCATTTTCCTCCGGTTCATGAATGACATCCGGTCTGGAATTTACATCCGTGTGGTCCAATGCCTCTTTCGTGGTGTCTTGATTCACTTTCTCGTAAGTATTTTCTTTCGTACCTGTTTCAGCAGTAATACCTTTCGTCCCTATTTGGGTAGTAATTTCTTCCATGCTTGTTTGTGCGGTGTCACCTGCTTGAGAGACTTCCTTATCCCTTGATTCTTTCACCTCTACTTTTTTGTTGTCGTGTACCACGGAATTTATATTTCTCGCGGTTTGCTGATCGCCACTGATTTGCTGAATCCCCCATTCAGAGTGGAATTTAATTACCTGATGCAAGGTGGAGGGTATTTCTTTCATGTCGTGAATCCATGGCCTTCCCACGATTATGTTATAAGCCATGTCAGTATCGATGACTTGGAACCTGGAATTTTTTATCACTCCCTCAGCATGAGTGCTAAGTTTAATTTCTCCTTTTGTTATAACCGTAGAGTTATCAAACCCTGATATGGCTCGTGCCCTTGGGATTACTTGATTCCCCAATAGCATTTCTTCCACGACTCTTAGCAAAATGATATTGACTGAACTACCTGGATCAATCAACACTGTTTATACATTAGTGTCATGAATAATTAAAGATATTACAAGAGCATCGTTGTGAGGAAGCATTAATCCGCCGATATCTGCATCATCGAAGGTTATATCGTCTACTTCCAGATTTTCACGAACCCGTTTTCCGTGTGTAATTGTGAACTTCGTGGTCGTTTTGCAGACCACTCCGTTTACTTCTTCACCTCTGTGTATCACGTTGACAGTTCGTTTTGGAGATGGAGGTTTTGGGGGCTCCTGCCTATTCTTCATGTATGGTTGTTTACCTTTTTCACTGAACAATTCTGCCAAATAGCCCTGTTTCAATAATTGTTCGACCTCACCTTGCAAAAATCTGCAATCTGTAGTTCTGTGTCCATGATCATTATGGAATTCACACCAGAGATCTGGGTTCCTCTTATTCGGATCCGACCTCATCTCTTTGGGCCATCGAACCTTATCACCCAAATTTCTTAACACTGAAATTAGTTCGGAGGTACTTACATTAAAGGTATGATCCCCAATTCGCGCATTACCTCTAGGTCGTTGATCTTGATCCCTTCTGGATCTAGATGAGGACGAGCCCGCATCTCTGCTTGGTGGTCCATAATCTGACCTGGTGTTTTCGAACCTGGGATGAGTTTCACGTCCCGATGGTCCCAAGTAAGGATCGTACCTGTTTTTACTTGATATCCTGTCTTATTCTGAACGTATGGATCTGGTATAATCTTCCTCTTTCGGACGAGCAATGGTATCTTCTTCTGTTCGAAATTTAGTACTATACCTGTTATAAACATCGTTCCACGTTGTAGCTGGGAATTCTCTCAAGCTTTCCTTGCGTCTTCTCGTGGATTCTGAGATTTTGTCATTTAGATTACTTGCGAATACCATGGATGCCCAATTACCAGGCACCCTTGGTATTTGCAGTCTTTCTCGTTGAAACTTGTCTACAAATTCACGAAGTAGTTCCGTGTCTCCTTGTTTTATTTTAAATATGTCCTCCATCCTTTTCTCGACTTTTTGCACATCGGAGTGTGCCTTTATGAAAGAATCTGCAAGCTCAGCAAAAGAATCAATAGAGTTTTCAGGGAGAAGAGAATACCAGGTTAGCGCCCCTTTGGTAAGTGTTTCTCCAAATTTTTTAACTAGGACCGACTCAATTTCTTGTTTTGTTAAGTCGTTTCCCTTCACTCCGGTGATAAAAGCAGTTACATGGTCGCGTGGGTCGGTTGTCCCATCATATTTAGGTACGTCATGCATTTTAAACTTCTTTGGAATGGGTACGGGTGCTGCGCTTGGTTTCCAAGGTTGTTGAGAATATCTATCAACGTCAATGCCTTTGATAACAGGTGGTACTCCAGGAATTTGTTCGATTCGATCGTTTTGTTCCTTCACCTGTTTCTGCAAAGTTAGTAATAAAGTCTGTAATTCAGAGTTATTAGACATACCTGGTCTCGCTTCGAGAGATTCATTAGGAGTATCTCCCCTTCCTGAGTTTGCCAACCCAGATTGAGGATTTTCCATGGTGATGGTATTATTGGGGGGTGGTGTCGGTGGTGCAGGTAACGCTGCCGGTAATCCCCTCGCAAATTCTTGCAAAGCTTGGCTCACATACTCTGCAATCATTTGCTTTACCCAATCTTCTTGCACCGTTTGATCATTATTATCATTGTTGTTATTGGATCTTTCTGGGGATTGTTCCCTTGAACCACGTGGGGTTCCTGAAGGCGATGGAACTGGGGTTCCATTCCTTTGTTGGTTGTTGTCGTTGGAGTTCGACATAGTTTAGAGGATATTGCTTGACAAGCAAACAAAGATTATCAGCTTCTCGGTAACGGAACCAATTTGTTTAATCAAAGAATTGGATTCTTTGCCCAAAGCTATTTTAAGAAGAACACGGGTTTCTGATAACCAAAGAATAAGATTATAATTGTAGGCAAACTTGTAAATGAAAAGCAGTAAGATGCACAAAAAGTAAGTATATTGCAATAGTAGTTCGAGTGTTTTTTCTCTCCCTTTACAGGTCATATTTTTCTCCTTTATATAGGGAATTTCCTAACATAGTGTCTACCTTTTTTGGTGATTGAGCATTAATGACTAATAATGACTCTAATTTAACGTTACAATGAATCAACCGTAACTGTTGAGTGAATGTTGTGTAACGTATGGATCTCTAATTTGAAGATCTCTGAATCTGCCCTTCATTCTGTCCAAATACACTTTTGACTGTGTCTCTTCATCTTCTCAATCAGGTTGAGACTTTCATAGCTAATTAATCCATGAATGTGATTTGCCGTGCCTCGTACCTCTTCTTAGAGTTCCGTCCAGCTGTCATGTCTTCATTGCTCCACGTAGACTACTGAGTCATCAAGATTTAATACACGTGTGAAACTCTTTTTTTTTACTAATACATTCACGCCCAGACTGCACATGCAAATCGAGGTAAATAAAATTAATCTTTTTAAGGCTAATGAGCCTAGAAGGAAGTCTTAATTTATAAGATGACCCTTTGGGTCATCATATAAAATATGATACTGATATTGTATATATGTATGTTAAATCAGTATACCATGTGAGTATAGAATTGTATTGATTTATCTGTATTTTTTATAAATAAAAGATGATAGTGATATAGTACAAGTATATTATACGAGTATCCTATGTGAGTATAGAATTATACTGGTTTGTGTGTGTGCTTTTTATTAGTAAAATATGATACATAACTATATTTGTATTATAAACATGTATACCCTTGATTGCATGGATGAAAGGTGCACTTGGAGACTTAAAGCATCAAGCCTACGAGCATCAAATCTTTTCAAAGTGAAAGATTTCAATTATGTCCACAGTTGGTTAAATGATAAGAGATTTTGTTCACAAAAGCAAGTTGTCTAAGCTTTTGTTGTAGCTGTGGTACAAGATAAACTTGTTGACCCAAAAAACTATATATACACCAACAGTATCCAGAGAGACATCCAAAAATCATATGGTATGGACTTAATCTACATGCAAGCATGGAGATCAAAAGAAAAAGCAATGTAATTTTTTAGAGGAACACCAAGTGAATTATACAAGAAAATACCAACATATTTTTACAGGTTAGAGTACGCTAACCCAGGATCAGTGACGCGACTACACACTGAAGTAGATTGAAGCTTTTTGTATGCATTCATAGATATATATGCATCGATTATAGGCTGGATCTATTGTAGGCCAGCAATTGTAGTTGATGGAAGTTTTATAAAGTCAACATATAAAGGGACCATACTCACATCTTCCACGCAAGACATAGAGGGTAAGAAAAATTTGTCTCAGAACCAATATTCAATAATTGATGTACTTTATTATTTTAAAAATTACATTCAGTTAAAGCAGCAAAAAAGAATATATACCAATATGGTATACAAGTGTAACGACCCGACCAACCGTTTTGAGCTCTGGAGTGTTGTTCAGTGGTTTGACTCCTGGAGTAGCTTCACTTCAGGTATTATGACTTGTATGTGTTGTCGGAATTGAATTTTGGGAAGTTCGGAGTTGATTTGGAAAGAAAATTCTAAATTCGGAAGCTTTAAGTTGGAAGAGTTAATAAAGGTTTGACTTTTGCGTAAATGACCTCAAAATCAGGATTTGAAGGTTCTAATAGGTGCATATTATGATTTCGGACTTGGGTGTATGTTCGGATTGAGTATTGGATCACCTGGGAGCATTTCGGCACTTATTATGGAAAGTTGACATTTTGAAGGTTTAAGAATTTCTTAAGTTTGGTTTGAGGTGGACCTTGGTGTTATCGATTTCCGTTTGGGATTCCGAGTCTTAGAATATGTTCACATTGTGATGTATGACTTGTGTGCAAAGTTTGGCGTCATTCCGGACTGTTTTGATATGATTTGGACGCGTTCGTCTAAGTTTGAAAAGTTAAAGAAGGATTTTGATCGCCGATTCCTAGTTTCGATGTTGTTTGGCGTGATTTGAGTCCTCGACTAAGTTCGTAATGTGTTTTGGGATGCGTTCGTATAATTGGTTAAGGTCTCGAGGGACTTGGGTGGATTCCAGATGGTAAACATATCGAGTTTAGGCTTGGGGGAATGCCGAAGCAGCTGTCATCTGGTGTAACCGCACCTGCGAGATTTTGGCCGCAGGTGCGGAGCCGCACAAGCGGCCAAGAGGGTCGCAAAAGCGGTTCTGGGAGAGCTGGGCAATGGCGCAGTGGCGCAGATGCGAGACCATTTACGCATCTAAGATGGCGCAGATACGGCGTCCTTGAGCGCATAAGCGGAATGGCTGGGGAAGGCTGGGACCGCAGATGCAGTCGATTTTAGCAGAAGCAGGACCGCACCTGCGCACGAGGAGCCGCAGAAGGCGCAGAAGCGCTATTGGGCCGTAGATGCGGAGGTTGAGGGTCCTGAAGGAGGACTGCAAAAGAGGTATTTTGGCCGCACCTGCGAAACCGCATAAGCGATCAAGTGATCGCAGATGAGAGATGTCGCTGGGCAGTGAGGTTTTTATAAAAACGGGGTTTGGCCCATTTTCTCCCTTTTTCACTTGGTTTGGGCGATTTTGGAGAGCTTCAAGGGGATATTTTCATCAAGAAACATAAGGTAAGTGATTCCCACATAATACAAGTTAATACATGGTTGGTATATGGATTTAAATATGGAAAATTTGTAGGAATTTGGGATTTTGGTAGAAAACCTATAATTTGGAATTTGTGGACTTTTACCGCGGATTTGGACATGGAATTGACAATAAATTATACATCTGAATTCGTGATATTATGGGTAATGATTTTCTTCGAAAATTTTCGAAATCCGGGCACATGGGCCCAAGGGTGAATTTATCGATTTTTCGAGCGGAGTTGGGAATTGTTATAAATTGATTTATTATGAGTATTAGAGTATATATTTATGGATTTGCACATTGATTGACTAGTTTTGGAGCGACGGACATCGGTTTGAGGTGTTAGAGTGGCGTTGGAGCTAGTTATGGAACTTCAGAGTGAGGTAAGTCTCCTGTCTAACTCTGTGGATGGGAAACTACCCCTAGGTAATGTAATTGTTATTTTCTACTAGTTGTGGGTGCTATGTATCCTATTTTGGTTTGGGACATGTTTTTATATTATCGAGGTCCGAATGGAATTCTGAGATCGGGAATAGTTCTGTTATGTCATTTATGACTTGCCTGCAAAATTTGGTGTCATTCTGAGTAGTATAGGTCGGTTCGGCGTGTTGTTTGCGAAGTCAAGAAAACTTAAAGTTCCTAAGTTTGGTTCTTGGGGTTTTGAGGTATGATTTTTAGTTTTAGCGTTGCTTTGGTTGTTCCGAAGGCACGAGCGAGTCCGTGTTATGATCTGGGACTTGTTGGTATATTTGGACGGGGACTCGGGTGGGCCCAGGTGCCTCCCGGACACCACACGAGGCCAAACCCCAGCTGAAATAGTTGTTGGTGCACCTGTTCTGGTGTGACCGCAGGTGCGGTTGAGCAGTCGCAGGTGCAGGACCGCTCCTGCGGTCCCAGCCTTGCAGGTGCGACTCCCAGTGGTCTGGCCATTCTCGCAGGTGCAGAAAAAGTTCCGCAGGTGCGGTCTCCACTCCGCAGGTGCCGGCCCAGGCTCCCCAGTCCATTTCCACAGGTGCGAGCCTTTGCTCGCAGGTGCAAGACCGCAGGTGCGATCCTCGAGCCGCAGGTGCGGAAACACTGTTCAGACATTGTGTTTTTATACACGAGTTTTAATTGATTTTTCTCATCTCCTTCTTCTTCCTTGGGGCGATTTCCACCATTTTAGAGGGGCAAACGACTTGGTTATTAAAGGTAAGTAAATTCTACTCTAATATTATCTTCATGCATGGATTTCTCGCTTAATTAACTACCTAAATTAGTGAAAAATCAAGAATTGGGTAGTAACCTAGGGCTTTCGATAATTTGAGAATTTACCCATGAATTTGCTATGAAATCAAGTAAAAATCGTATATTAATGATCCTTAGGCTTTGGATGAGTGTTTCCTTCAAGAATTATTGGAATCCGAGCATGCAGGCCCGGGGTCAGATTTTAGATTTTCTTCAAGAATGGTGAATTTGGCTAAGTAATAGGATAATTCCATGCTTTGAATATAAATTAATGTATTTGTATAACTTTTGGCTAGTTTCGAGTCCTCGGGTGTAGAGTTCGGAGTTTCGGCCGCGTTCTCGGTCCTGGGAGTAAATTCGACGCAATGTGAGTCTCCTTTCTAACCTTTTAAGGGAGAATTTTCCCCCTAGATGATTTAAATGCTATGTGTGATAATTTGTGGGGGCTACGTACGTACAAAGTGACGAGAGTCCATACGTAGCGACTATTACTATTATGTCTGGGTAGTTAGGCCCACATCATGCCTTGTGTTTTACTTGATATGAACTATAAGCTTAATGAATTAACATTGCATGTTGCTTATTTCACAGAAAAGTATTTTCTTTTAAAAGGAATAGCGTGTGTGCATGTGACCGCTTCGTAATTTACATTCTGCGAGCGGAGTGTGATTTCCCCGCTCTTATGGGAACGGGTCTTACGCCACGGCGGATTGAGAGATGCACTTTTGGTACGGGTCGTTCGATCCTCGGCAGTGCATAGAGAGTATTAAGAGATGCACTTTTGGTACGGGCCATTCGATCCTCGGCAGTGCGTAGATGTGAGTACTTTGTGGTGAGGTGCACTTTTGGTATGGGCCATTTGATCCTCGGCAGTGCACGAACGTGACTATCTTATGACTCCGTCCAGTTGTCCTTACCCTGCATGCGTATGATTTATTTGTTACCAAATTCATGGATATTGATCTGACAGATATTTGGGGAAAAGTGAAGTGGTAATTGTTTTATTTATTCCCAGTATTCTTCCTAGATTTCAGTACCTTACATATATACTTGTTTCTTCACTGTCTTTACATGCCTACCTTTTCCATTATATTCTGTTAAATTATACTGTTGGACCTTAGTGAGTGTCATGTCAACCTCTCGTCACTACCTCTTCGAGTTTAGGCGGGATATTCACTGGGTACATATATATATTTATGTACTCGTGTTGCACTTCTGTACTTAATTGTATAGGTTCTGAGGCTGGTGCTTCTGGTTATCCGACTGGAGCTTGACGTATATTCTGGACCTGACTCCACGGTGAGCTGCCTCCCTTGGCGATTCTCGGCAGTACTATGGAGTTATCTTTTGTTTATTCCTGTCTACTTCTTTCATACATTAGTACAATTTGTATCATCTTTTGTATATTCTACTAGTTCGCCTATTGAATTGTGACACTAGTTCATGGCACAGACATAGTAGACTCTTTATTTTGGGACTGTATATATTGGTTCATGATCATTGTGGCTGTATTTACTAAAGTTGGTTAATGTTTCCGCTTTTATTCAAATGATCTAAGCTTAAAGTTTTTGGGAATATGTGGGGTTGGTATGTCAAATAAGGATAATCTCACTAGTAAACAATTGTTGGCTTGCCTGACTCCAGTATTGGGCGTCATCACGGCCTGTGTTGGATTTTGGGTCGTGACATACCTTTTACAGCTATTAATCACTTGATAATCCGTATTTAAAGAATTAACTTAAGATGAGTTACGCGTACGTATACTCAATTCCTAACACTTAGTTTATTTAAGAAAAATAAGATTTGGTCAAAGTTGCGCGAACACATACTTTGAATTTATTTGAAGGAAACGTAATCATGATAGCAATTTAAAAACCCGCGCCTAAAGCATTTCTACGAGTATTTGATTAGGGCGTTTTATTTACTAATGTTTGACCATGGTCACACGAACGTATACCTTGGTTTATCTTGGGCATCACAACTATATCACACATGCGTGTACATTTTTTTTTTCACATGCGTGTACATAATTGTAATAATTAATCCAATTTAAAGTGTACCTAAAATTGTGATTATGTATCTAAACTAAGTACCCTATGTCATGTAACTAGGTGTAAAGGTTCCAAAACTATGTGAGACATTTATTTAATCAAATGGGGCAGCTTGTGTATTAACTGCCAAACAGGCACAGATTTTAAAGTTTAGGGCCTAACAAGGATTTAGTCCAAATGAACTCTAGCCCTAGACGTATATTGTGTATTACTCAACGGTTAATGAATTTAAATCTAAAAGGACTTGGGCTTGACTGAGTCTAGATGAATCTGGCCCAAAACAATGTTATTAAGCATTCAATCAATTAAACACATTTAATTCAGAAAGATTCGGGCCTACTAATGAGTCCAAATGACTTTGGCCCAATATTCACTTGTGGACAAATAAATGAATTTAAAAGATAAGATTTGGGTCTGATGATAATGAGTCCAAGTGAAGTCTAGCCCCATGCATATTTGTGTGAAGGAGTTTGAGATAAAATTTTGTAATGACATTTGTAAAGTTTTACCTATATTTTGTTTACCTTTTAAAACAGAAGTAAAAAGGACTTATGAATAAATAGAAATTTTGTTAAATTTTGGGCAAATCTCCTACTGATTTGCCGAATCTTTATTTCGAAATGCTGGTTTTTAAAACTCATTTGTATTTTAAAATCTTGAAGTGTAAAGGTCATTGATCAACTCATTTGTTTTAGTAAAAAAAAACACAATTCTATGAACACAATTGGTTTTATGCCTGAAAATGTATTATGGTTACCATTTAGCTTACTTGTAAAAATCTGGTTTTTTCATGACTTTGGGATAACATCAATCAGAATTATTTAATTATTTATAACAGTATGGTAAAGTTACTGATCTATTAAACTATCCCACCAGGAAATGCAGTAAAACTAAACTATTACATTTTTTGCTAACAGAACAATGATGACCAAGCTGCTTATTCTAACAAAATTTTCTAGAAAATGATTTATGTGATATTGCTGCATACGAACATACAAATTTTATGAATAAAAAAAGCCTAAAACAGTGTAAATAACTAAACTTACATGAATTTACACATAACTCTTAAACAACCAACATGATTCATGTAGCATACAAATTACAGATTCTTGATAACTAGAATATCACATTCGTGATACATCACTATTAACCTTACATTGTTAAGAAAATACCTTGACAGCAGCAAGAAAACAAAGCAAAGAGAGAAAATATGTCTCTGAAAACTTGAGTAAAAGCAGCAGCCCGAAAATCCAAACAGGAAAACCCAAAACAGTTTCCAATCAAAAACCCAGAAATCCGAGAAAATAGTATGAAACCAGTAGGAGTTCTTTGATAAAAGTGAAAGAAAGAGACTCTAAAAGCAGAGCAGAATCAGTGTATTTTCAGAAAATTTTCTCTACTTTTCAAATCTATATTAGTGTATTTTTTAGGTCTAAAAATGTAAAAGAGCTTCACACATGTAATAAATCTTGATGACTCAGTAGTCTACGTGGAGCAATGAAGACACGGCAGCTGGACGGGACTCTAAGAAGAGATACGAGGCACGGCAAATCACATACATGGGTTAATTAGCTACGTAAGTCTCAACCTGATTGAGAAGATAAAGAGACACGGTCAATAGTGTATTTGGACATAATAAAGGGCAGATTCAGAGATCTTCAAATTAGAGATCCATATGTTACACAACATTCACTCAAACAGTTACAGTTGATTCATTGTAACGTTACATTAGAGTCATTATTAGTCATTAATGCTCAATCACCAAAAAAGGTAGACGTTATGTTAGGAAATTCCCTATATAAAGGAGAAAAATATAGCCTGTAAAGGGAGAGAAAAAATATTCGAACTACTATTGCAATATACTTACTTTTTGTGCATCTTGCTGCTTTCCATTTACAAGTTTGCTTACAATTATAATGTTATTCTTTGGTTATCAGAAACCCGTATTCTTCTTAAAATAGTTTTGGGCAAAGAATCCAATTCTTTGGATAAACAGTGAAACCGGAAAACGTTTATGTGAAAATATGAGAAATAATAATTTTTGGAATTTAAAATTTGGTTTTAGTTGATTTGGTTCAACATTTTGAGTGAACAGACCCTGATCTGTGTTCTGATGATCTCGAGAGGTCCGCAGAAAAATATGGGACTTGGGCGTATGCCCGGAATTGAATTCCGAGGTCCCTAGCCTTAGAAATCAATTTTTAAAGAAAATTGTTTTGCTGGATTTCAATGAAATAAAGAAATGAATAAATGTTTGAAACCATTGGTATCGGGCCCGTATTTTGGTTCCGAAGCTCGATACAGGTTTGTTATGATATTTACGTCCTATCTGTGAAATTTGGTAAGAATCGGAATTTATTTGACGTGATTCGGACATCCGGTTGAGAAATAGTGAAAGTTAAGTGTTCTTGATAGAAATGATGAGTTTTGAGGTTAAATTCATAGTTTTAGATGTTATTTTTGTGATTTCATCACACGAGCAAGTCCGTATGATTTTTTTGACTTGCATGCATGTTTGGTTTAGGTCCCCGAGGGCTCGGGTGAGTTTCAGGTAGGCTATCGGATGTTTTAAACATAGAATTCTCTGATGTTTTTGCTGTTCTGGTGCATAGTCGATTTGTTCTTTGCGTTTGCGTTTCTTCAATCGCGAACGTGTAGAGTATAGGTGCACTGGGGGTCATTTTTTTCTTCGCGAACGCGAAGTCCAGTACGCGAACGCGAAGCAATGGGGGAGTACCCTTCGCGAACGCGGGCAAACTTACGCGAATGTGTTGACTTATGGGCCTGGGTGAGGGGAGCCTCGAATTGTTCTTCGCGAACGCGACCACCTCGAATTGTTCTTCGCGAACGCGACCACTGAGTCGTGAACGCGGTGGTCATCTGAAGCAAAGCTTTGCAAACGCGAAGGCCATTTGGTCCTGATTCTACGCGAATGCGCCAGGACCATCGCGAACGCGATGAAGGCCTGCCCAGTCACATAAAATCAGATTTTAAAACAGGCAGAACCTCTTTCTTCATATTTTTCGAACTACAAAGACCTAGAGGCGATTTTCTTCACACAAATTCATCCCCAAAGTGTTGGTAAACAATTCTAAACTCTTCTCTTTCAATTACCCAATATTTTTCATCACTTTTCAATCAAAAATCAAGAATTTTCATGGTAGAAATTGGGGGTTTGAGTAGAATTAGGAAATTTTATAAAAATGGAATTTTGACCTCGAATTGGGGTCGAATTTCGAAACTAATTGCATATTCGGGCTCGCAGGTGAATGGGTAAACAAAATTTGATCTAAACCCCGAGTTTAGACCAAGCGGGCCCGGGGTCGGGTTTTAGCTTTTTTTATAGAAAACTTAGGAAAACAATGATTTTTCAGTAAAGTTAGTTCCTTTAGCATAAATTAATGATATTAAACTAATTATGATTAGATTCGAGCGGGTTAGAGGCAAATTCTAAAGGAAAAGTGGTAATTGAGCAGTGAGTGGCCTGCGAATTTGAGGTAAGTGTTTGGTTTAACCTTGACTTGAGGGAATATGAATCCCCACTTAAATGCTATGTGAACTTGCATGTGTGTGGTGTATAGGTGAGGTGACGAGTATCTATGCACCACTAAATTATTGTTGAACATGGTCCCTTCTCCGTTTCTAATTATTTGCTTCCGGGCTTAATTATTTCAGGATCATTGATGTTTATATGTCTATTTGGATTCGTTAACTTATTGTTAAGTATTGTTTCAAGTATTTTGGAAGTGTTGGTTGTTCTCTTGGTTTTGTTATGTTACATAAGGATTGAGCTTGATGTCAGTGTTACGATATGTATACAAATTTCCAATTGGTTTCGTTATGAAATGATAATTGATGAAGTTTATGAGTTTTACAGCTTCTGTTTACATTTGTGGATACAAAAATATTGTGAAAGGCTTGGCCAGAATTGTGAAAGTTTTCGTAAATAAACTGATATGATATGTCTGGTGGGAGCGGGTTGCACGCTGCAACAAGGAGTGATAAGAGTGGACAAGTGGAATCGGGTTGCACACCGCAACAGGAGAAATAAGGGTGATATAAATATAGGAAGGAGCAATAAGGGTGGACAGGTGGGAGCGAGTTGCACGCCGCAACAAGGAGCGATAAGGGAGAATATTAATGTTTTACTGATTTTCAAAAATGAGGATTTGGAAAACTCCGGTTTTATTAAAAAGGTTTTCATACTCTGATTTTTACTGTGATTTAAATTGAATCTTGGAAATTTTGAGGAGTTGATTATAGCTAAGATCTAAAAAGAATTATCCGAGTTATTTTTATTTTACTGTTGCAAGTTACTGGTCATTTAGTATTATTATTATTTCCTTCTTGCTTTATTATATATTGTTCACAGATTATATTGTTAATGCACCGCCGTAGTCTCGTCACTGCTTAGTCGAGGTTAGGCTCGGCACTTACTAAGTACATGGGTCGGTTGTACTGATACTACACTCTGCACTCTTTTGTGCAGATCCAGGTACCGGCCAGAGTTCGGAGATTTTAGTAGTTGTGCATTTTCATTGGAGACAAGAGGTAGATCTGCTGGCGTTCGCATGACTCCTGGAGCCTTCTCTAAACTATTTAGTTGTTGTTTTATTTTATTCGAAACAGATATATATACTTCTTTCAGCCCATTATTTGTAGTATTGTTAGCAGTTCATGAATTGTGGCACCAGACCCTGGGTAGGCTTATGGTTATGTATATTCTATTCGAGGTTCGTCTTATTTACTCGGTTATTATTATTATTATTCATGGAGTTACTTATTGAGAAATATTAGATTCAGTTTATCTTTAAAATTATTCTGTTATGTATAGGTAAATTTTAAGAGAAAATGGTTAATTAAATTTCTAACATTGGCTTGCCTAGCAAGTATTGTGTTAGGCGTCATACGATCCCGTGAGTTGGAAATTTGGATCGTGACATTTTACTCATAAAAATCACACACAAAAACCAGTACAACTCTATACTCACATAGTATAATAATATAGCATACTTATATAATATCAGTATCATCTTTTACTGATAAAAAATACAGACAAACCAGTACAATTCTATACTCACATAGTATACTGAATTAGCATACATATATATTATATCGGTACTATGTTTTACTGATAAAAAACACACATACAAACCAGTACAATTCTATAATCACACAGTGTATTCATATATCATACTTATATACTATATCAGTATCATCTTTTACTGATAAAAGACATAGACAAACCAATACAATTCTATACTCACATAGTATACTGATTTAGCATACATATATATTATATCGGTACTATGTTTTGCTGATAGAAAACACACACACAAACTAGTACAATTCTATACTCACATAGTATATTCATATATCATACTTATATACTATATCAGTATCATCTTTTACTGATAAAAGACATAGACAAACCAATACAATTCTATACTCACATAGTATACTGATTTAGCATACATATATATTATATCGGTACTATGTTTTGCTGATAGAAAACACACACACAAACTAGTACAATTCTATACTCACATAGTATATTCATATATCATACTTATATACTATATCAGTATCATCTTTTACTGATAAAAGACATAGACAAACCAGTACAATTATATACTCACATAGTATACTGATTTAGCATACATATATATACTATATCGGTATCATGTTTTACTGATAAATACACACACACAAACCTGTACAATTCTATACTCACATAGTATACTCAGATAGAATCCTGATATACTATATAGGTATCACATAGTTTTTACTTGAAAAAATACAGACGAACCTTCTTGGGCATATTTTATTAACCCGATATTGACATTTTTCTCTAATGGTATACTGTTTCATAACGAGTGCCATCAGGTTCTTGTCTTTGTAAATTTGTCCTTTTTCAATTTTTTGATGAAATTGATTAGTTATGATATTTGCATCATCAAGTTCTATACTGGTGTCATCTCCTTCTTGCACATAAAAAATACTAATCATATCACTGCTTTCAAATTGTGCAATTTTTGATGAAATTGTAGCAACATCGAAACTGGAGGTGCTTGCAGCTATAGTATTTTTAGCAAACGACACATATAGTGGGAGTGTTGTCATCCCTGCACTTAATTTTTTCAATTTCATGTATACATTTACACTCATATCGCTGCAAATTGTAATTGATGGATATTCTTGATCAATAACATACTGAATAACTATTGTTTTACTGTCCTTTTGCAATTGCTTTGCAAAATTTCTCTGAGAAGTTGTTCAAATTTTCAACAGGTATTTATTAGAATTGCATCAACATGAAAGTTTATGAAATTATGGTTATCATCACATTCGCCACTATGCTGCAGCAGAATTGGCATATTTTCCATGATTATACAGATCTAAAGTTATAACTACTTTTATGTACAAAAGCGAATCTCGACAGTGCAAATTTCAACAGTGTTAACGTCAAATGCTGAATTTCAACAGAATATTTTTCGAACTCAAATCAGCTGTTATGATTCAAACCTCCAGATCTCCAAATCTTCAAACTGAGAACATAATTTTTTGTTAAAAATTCAGAAGTTTGAGCGCTAAACTTCTGTAATCTGTGAAATCAAAATCGGAACAATACGATGCGAATTTAAGCATTAAAAGTTTCAGCATCTTTGAAAGTCAAATCAGCTGCTATGATTCTAACAGATTGATACTTCTACAAAATTTAAGGAGAAAAAGTCGAATTTGAAAGAGAAATCAGCATCTTCGCTCTGTTTTTTAGGCTTGCGATCTTTAAATCTTCAACAACAATTCTGTGATGCTGGTGGAAATTTCAATTTTTGTGGGCTAATGTTGTGAAATTCTGCCAAATTTGAGAAGCTTTTCCGTTTTTATAGGTAGGGTATTAGCGTGGGTAGTTATTTTGAGATACTCTGTTTATTTATTAAATGGATAGGGAATTGTAATTATTTAATGGGTAGAATTCTTTTGTGAGTAGAGCAGAGTAGATATTATTTTTTTTATAGGTACTCTTATCTTTTTCGCAAAAAAAAAAAGCCCATTCAACTATACCGAACACACTGGCATACCCCACTCTTTATTACTAATTCATCAACTGAACCCCTCAATTTCCTTTTAACTACACATGTCACAAAATATTAATATATCTTCAGCTTTCAACCCTCTTGGATGTAGGGGTGCGTGTCAGCCGGTTCGGTTCAATTTTCATAATGTTCGGTTCGGTTTGTTCGGTTTTTGATTTTTTGTTACCAATAACCAAACCAAAATTAATTCGGTTTTTTCAGTTTTTGCTAATTTGGTTCGGTTGATTTTCGGATCAATTTGGTCGGTGGTCTTGTTGTATTGAGCTTTTAAATCATACTTTTTCTACTAAAAAATATGACTAATTTCGTGTTTTAGTGCAACTAAAACTCGAAAACGCGATTATACCATTCATATAATAAAATATTTCTAATTAAAATATAAAAATACCAGAATTATTATAAATATATTTGTATTATTCCGTTAGTATACCATTTTGAATAGTTAATACTTATTTAGAAAGAAAAGAGAAAGGGTTTGGATGCGATATGGAAAAAACGTGATTACAAGTTGAAGATTTTGGTTGTTATACGTTATTGATATGAAAAGAAATATTATGTTGCCATCTATGTAAATCTCCTTATGATGTTAGGATTATGTGATTTTGTTTGAAAACCTGCCTAGTATTAAAACATCCTCCAAATAAAAAAGGATAATTTTTAGAAGGCGGGACTTTATTTTTGTTTGGACTTCAAATTTTATAATGTAAATATGTGAAAAAGTTGGGCTAGATAACTTAAAAGTAGCCGGAGGTTAGGACCCATATTAGTGTAATGTACTCAAAAAGCAAAGACAGAATTAGCAAGAATTTAATAACAAACTGAAATTTTTTATTAATTCTGACACTTGAAGTTCAAATTACAATTGTGAAACCGAAAAGGAATTTGTTAAGCTACAAATCCTTAACCAAATGATTGAGAAGAAAAGGGAAGCAAAGAATGAAGAAGGGAGCAGAGGAAGGAGAAGAGAAGAGACGAGAAGGGAGCGAAGAGTATAGATAGAGAGAATAAGAGAAGTGAGAAGCAGAAGCAGAAGCTACGAAAATGGATTATAATTCTAAATACCCCTATTCAACGTTTGTTTCTATATATATATATGAGTGAGTTTCCATATCAAAATAAGAGTTGATTGACACACGTGAGAACAAGCCCAACACATGACCTCCTTCAATAACAAATGCCTGATCATAACAATCCTTCCCGCTTGAAATTGACCTTGTCCTCAATGTCATTATTGAACCATGATGACAGAAGTTGCTAGTGATTATAAATTGAAGAAATATCCTTAAGACTTTGCTCCCATTTGGAGTGCTTTGCATATCATTGTTGCTTGGTCTGAAATGGTAGTGAACTACTGGAGTCAAGCCATGATAAGGATAGTCGATTGCAGCAACCAAATGGATACCAAGCAAATGTTTCCTTCCAGAATGACTCCTCCTAATGGATAAGAACAACAGTACCATTGAATAACCTTGTAAAATGGTAGTATCACAACCTTCAACACTGATAATTTCACTTGTGATAAACAGACCTGTTAAGTAGATGGAACTTGAACTTCCAACAACTACAATAAGTTTTATTGTCAATGGACGCAATACAACTTTAAGTTGAATTCATTCCTTGAATTCTTCAACTGCAGGAAACATCTCTCCACAACCTTTAGCAGTTGCTGGTCTGTTTGCACTTTTAATATTTTCGGGCAGTCCGGGGGTTTTTAAGGTCCTAAGTATGTCCGGAAAGTCACTACTAAGAATGTTCAAGGCATCACGTAATTCATCATTACATAGTAAATTACCAACAAAAGTTATTCCTCTTGGCTCGTAATTCATCGCCCAAGTGTTCAGGTATGTAATTAGCAGTAGATTATCCAACCAAGTGATAACTCTGGGAACTGTGCAACTAAGAATGGAAACAAACTGTAGTGAATGAAGTTGTTTCAGCACAATCCATTTCTCCCAATGCAAGTTAGTTTTATTGTTGGATTTAAGAACACCTGGCCAGTATGTCACAACCACTCTCTTGTCCACAAGAACCACCTCAATAAATCCAAAAACAACACATAGAACATTGGCTCTAACACCCTGATAAATTGAATTAGAGTTTTCCCTATCAATTATTATAGTAAATGAACTCAATGAATTCTTATACTTCACTGCTACTCTTGAAGACATGCCTAGACTTTTATGCACTATATTATTTGAGTAAGAGTTCAAACCAACACCAACAGTGATACTCCATCCTGGCAAAAAGTTGGCTAAGAAATTAGCTCGTAAATTACCAACCTCAGATATGATGTTTCTCCAGTAAACACCAACAATCCCATTAAGTCGCCTCACAATCCACTTGTTTGTAGTCTTAGCACAATTAGCCAATTGTATTTCGGCATAATCCAGAGAATACATAAACAAAGGAACTGAGGTATCAACTTTAATTTTGACTCCATTATGCAGCTCCTTCAATTGATTCAGCCAGTCGAATGTTATCCGTGCAGTACAACTTAGAATCCGTAATTGTGAGCAAACACCCAATATCGAGAGGAAACTAGACTCATGAAGCTTCATATAGCTAACATCAAACATAGTAAATGTATTGCCTCCTGGATCAAAAGTGACAATAGTTTCATCATTTTGCTCTTCAGGGACATATGAGAGGGAGTTACTAACCCGTAGAAACAAATATGAAACATGTGTTGCATCTAATTCGAGCAATTCATCAAATAGCTTGGGTGCATCATTTGAGTCATGACTCCTACTAAATAGATTACCAGTGATTATGCACTTAAAGTTCTTCGCACATTGTCCCACCTTATTGGGCTTACCCAAAAAAGAATCCAGATCATTGCTAATAGAAATTTGGTGGCTTACCACAATTTCGACATATTCGTTCGGCCCATTAAACTTCCCAGCGATTTCAAGTGGAGAAGATTTTCTGACAGAGGCTTCTTCAAGTTTCAAGAGTTCTACCATAGGTTTGTTAGGCACATCAATGGATCTTAAGATACCGCAACTTGATGGAACCTCTCGATCAACTGTGATAACCCAAAAGGTCATCCCGTATCTTTCTAGCTAATTTTATGTTTCGAGGTCGTGAAAACTTCCTTCTATCTCACCTCGATTTGTGTGCGCAGTCCGGACGCTTAGCCGGGAGCCTTTATGTGAAAAAAATGATAAAATGATAATTTTTATGTTAGAAATTTGAATAAAGTTGACTTCCGTCAACGTTTTTGGTAAACGGACCCGGACCCAGATCCGGACCCGTGATTTGATGGTCCCGGAGGGTCCGTAGGAAAATATAGGACTGGGGCGTATGCCCGGAATTGAATTCCGAGGTCTCAAGTCCGAGAAATAAATTTATAAAGAAAATTATTTTCTGAAAAAAAGGCTTTTGAAAATGAAATTTGATGTAAAACCTGTGTTATCGGGCTCGTATTATGGTTCCTGAGCCCGGAAACAGGTTCAATATGGTTATTATGTGTTATCTGTGAAATTTGGTAAGAAACAGACTTGGTTTGACGTGTTTCGGATCAAAAATGGAAAATTTGAAGTTTAAAGAAGTTTTGAGAAATTTCATTGATTTTAGGGTTTAATTCGATTTTTATGATGTTATTTTGGTGATTTGATTACTCGAATAGGTCCGTAGGATGTTTTTGAGGTTGTGTGCATATTGAGTTTTGAGCCCCGAGGGCTCGGGTGAGTTTCGGGTAGGTGTCGGGATGTGAAAACATAGGAAAATCTGGTGTCTAATGTTGTCATCTGGTGTCTGACCTTTTATGCTATGCGAACGCACTGGTATAAGTGCGAACACACAACACTGTCATGGGAGGGGGTGGGGTTGTTCTGTGCGAACACGGAGCACTAGAAGGTTACTCTACGCGAACGCACGAGAAGGGTGCGAACGCATAGCCTAGAGGGGACCTAGGGGGCTGGGTGTCAATTGTCCTGTGCGAACGCGGCCCCACAACCGCGAACGCATAGGCCAGTGTATCCAACCCTTCGCGAACGCGGAGAGTAATTTTACCCAGTCATTTTTAAATACCCAAAACAGAATCCAATACCGGAATTTCACCATTTTTCACAAACTTCTTCTTATCCACTCCTCTTGGGCGATTCTTGGGAGACTTCTTCACCATAATCTCTTAGGTAAGTAATCTTTAACTCGTTTTCTTCAATTTTCATCAACATTCTATTAGATTCTAGGCCTAAATTCATGAAATCAAAGGTAGAAATTGGGTTTTGGGATATAGTTAGGGCTTTTTGATTATTTGGGAATTTGACCTCGTTTTGTGGTCGGATTTCAAAACAAATTATATATTCGGGCTCGTGGGGGAATGGGTAATCGGAATTTGTAAAATTTATCGGTTTCCGAGGTGCGGGCCCGAGGGTCGACTTTTGGGTCGATTTTTATAATTTTGTAAAGATTGAGACTTTATTATTCGGAATAGTTCTGTATATGTTCTATGTGTATTTTGAAGTTGTTTTAGTTGATTGTGAGCCGTCCGGAGGTCTTTCCGCCTGAGAAGTCTATTTTTGATTACCATGTTGTCGTCTTTGAGGTAAGTATATTGCCTAACCTTGTGTGGGGGAACTACCCCTTAGGATTGAGTCTTCCATGTTGATTGTATTCCGAGTATGCTAAGTGACGAGTGTGTACTCGGACTTATTTGCAATTAGATTGGCCTTTTAGGATTCGTAGGATCTTATATTACCTGTGTATCATTTATAATTGTTACATTTGAATCCTTGGTTGTAATTTTATCCCTTCCTGTTTAAATTAGAATTATCTGTTTTTGTATTCCTTCGTTGGCTGTTTTACCTTACTTGACTTAACTGAATATTCTACTTCTCTTATCATCATGCTATATTTTCTTCCTAGCTTGCCTAATTGACTATAATTAATGTCATCCAGCCTTATAGTTGACTAGTCGTAGTTGAAACATCTATTCGTTGGAGTCAAACATGCCCGTGAGTCTTACATTGTGATTTATATTACTATTTCCTTAAGTGACACTTAGGTATAATTGTTAAACATTTATGTAATTGGTATTTCCTTGATGTTGCCTATTACTGGGCCTTTGTTTAAGCTGAGTGTTATTCCTTGAAGTTAATTGTTTAGGTGAGATTAGTTATAGATGTTTCCCTTGCCGGGATGTTATGGTTTCTGTACTGTTTATGCTGTTAATGATATGGTTTGTATTGTTGACTCCCTTGCCGGGATTTGATGGTTTCTACTACTGTTTATGCTGTTAATGATATGGTTTGTATTGTTGACTCCCTTGCCGGGATGTGATGGTTTCTATTACTGTTTATGTTGTTAATGATATGGTTTGTATTGTTACTCCCTTGCCGTGATGTGATGGTTTCTATTACTGTTTATGTTGTTAATGATATTGTTTGTATTGTTGACTCCCTTGCCGGGATGTGATGGTTTCTATTACTGTTTATGTTGTTAATGATATTGTTTGTACTGTTGACTCCCTTGCCGGGATGTTGTGGTTTTTATTACTGGTTATGCTGTTAATGATATTGTTTGTATTGTTGACTCCCTTGCCGGGATGTGATGGTTTCTATTACTGTTTATGTTGTTAATGATATTGTTTGTACTGTTGACTCCCTTTCCGGGATGTTGTGGTTTCTATTACTGGTTATGCTGTTAATGATATTGTTTGTATTGTTGACTCCCTTGCCGGGATGTGGTGGTTTATAGGTCATATTGTTGGTTTTTCCTTGCCAAACTGTTGTTCTTGATATTGTTTGGGTGAGGAAGAGTGTAAAGCACGAAGGGTGATGTCGTGTATTGTGAGGATGAGAGTGTAAAAGCACGAAGGGTGATGTCGTGCCATGTTATGATATTAAAGCACGAAGGATAATGTCGTGTCATGTTATGATATTAAAGAACGAAGGATAATGCCGTGCCATGTTATGATATTAAAACACGAAGGATAATGTCGTGCCATGTTATGAGAGTAAAGCACGAAGGGTGATTCCGTGCACTTGTTTTGGTGAGGATGAGAGTAAAGCACGAAAGGTGATGTCGTGCACTTGTTTTGGTGAGGATGAGAGTAAAAGCACGAAGGGTGATGTCGTGCACTTGTCTTGGCATTCTCATCCGTGTTCTAAATTTGGAAATTCTTATTGATCTCTTATTGTATTTATTGGCAAGATTTGATATTCCTCCTGTACTGCCTGGAAAGTTCTGAGTTACGGACTGAGTTCCGGTGGATAGATCTTGAGGAGATTTTGATCAAGGGATTTTATTGAAAAGTATCATTGAAAAGGCAATGGTTTGAAATGATTATATTTGAATGACTTATACATCGAAGGTATATTTGAAAAGCACTAGTCTTGCCTAAAATGATATTTGGAAGTCATTTATTGGAAAAACATCTTTGAAAAGTTTCATATTTTGAAAGAAACTACGTTTTACGTAATTCTCTCTATTAAATATACTTATATCTACTTTTGGAGAAAATGTGTTTTCAAAGGAAACTGTTCCATACAAAAATGATTTTATTTGCAAAAGTTTTTCATATGAACTGTTGTTTAAAGATTTCCACCAGTTTACGGATTTTAGTGGCTAAGGCCCGATGTGAACAAGCCGATGTAGAGTTGAGTTATTGGTGTTCTCTATTGTATTGTGTTTCCTTTCGGTTTGGCTTGT
>ML394333.1:1987-13930 GCA_005239525.1 Nicotiana knightiana | reverse complement strand
ATATATATATATATATATATATATATATATATATATATATATATATATATATGTATTTGGAATGGATCTTCCCAAGTAATTGGCTATATACAGTACTAAGTGACGTAGCATGTCGAGTGATTGAGCATGATGAGTGAAAAGTGTGAGACAATGATAGTGAGTACTTTGAGAGTGTGAGTACATGAGTTCATCACTGAGATACATTGCATTTGGCATTTGTACTTGAGATACATGCATAGAGATGCAATTCTTTCTGCTACCCGGTTTTGGTGACATTCATGATTTCACCTGCATAGTGACATGTAGGCATAGAGATGTACTTTCCTCATACTATCTGAAAAATGAAACATCTTATTTATTGATGAAAGTTTTGGGGGAAAATCACCATTTTACAAACCTAATCATATTTTGGTGTTTTTGGTAAAAGAATTAGGTTTTCACTGATATACTTGAAAAGCGTGCCTGTTTATCCGGAACTGTGAACGAGATGAGCATCTTATATCTGAGTATGTTTCTCGTACCATTATTATTATATTGTTATGAACTGTTGTTGCCTATTGGTTTTGGATTCCGACCTCTGTTCCAGCTCGTCACTACTTTCAACCTAAGGTTAGGTTTGTTACTTATTGAGTACATGCGGTCGGTTATACTCATACTACACTTCTGCACCTTGCGTGAAGATGTTGGATGCTGATATTGTTGTATTCGACGGGAGACGGATTTGAAGATGTATCTATGTTCCGGTTATAGCTGCCTCTTATTCATGGTAGATCTAGACTTATGAAAGATTTATTCATGTATATTTCAAATACATGATGTACTTTATTCATACCCGCTTTGTAAATTTTAAATCTTAGACACTCATGATTTGTACTACCATTCCTTGGGGAATGTATAAGATTCAGATATTTTCTTTCACTTAATTGTCTTATTAAATTTTAGTAGAATTGGATAGTTGTTCATTGGATTACCTCGCGGGTTGGGTTAGGTTCCATCACGACTAGTTGAATTTGGGGTCGTGACAAGTTGGTATCAGAGCTCTAGGTTCATAGGTTCTACAAGTCATGAGCAAGTGTTTAGTAGAGTCTTGCAGATCGGTATGATGACGTCCATACCTATCTTCGAGAGGCTACAGGGCATTTAGGATAAACTTCCTATATTTCTTTCCTTATCGTGCGGTATTGATTCAGCTTGAAACGTAAATCTTTGAATTCCTTCCACGCATTCATATGCACACATGAGCGCTCAACATCAGTTGTGCATCGACGTCTTGTGATTCCTTGGATGGGGTGCGAGATTTGATTTTCTACGTGCTGGTGATGGGCCAGTCTGGAGGACTTGAGGTCGGGTTTTTACTGTAGCCCAAGCATGGGGATTTTGCTTGTGTGACACCGTGCTTTTCGACTAATATGTCTGGTAGTGTCCCTATTATTGGAATTTGTGGCTCGATGAGTTATTGGATGGCTATATTATTAGTATGATGTGAATGCAGGATGTGTTCGGATGATTCGAAGGTGTTGAGAAGAGTTTGCTTGAGAAGTAAAGGGACCATTGGGTGTTTGATTTCTATCTTGATGTGACGTATAGTCTCGAGCCATTAGTGTATTCGAGGATCTTTCATTTTGATTAATTGTGCAACGAATTAGATTCTCATGGTCTTGTCGATGGGTTCAGACTCAGCAAGATTAAGTGATTGCATAATAGTTATAGATGTGAAAGGGTATAGAGAGATGCTAGTTCGAGGCTAAGCATGTGGGTTATGACTTTTGGGGTAATTTACATGGGTGTGACCCTTATGATGGTTGTGTGGAGGTTTCTTGCTACCAGTGGGTTATGTGTGTTGCATGTGGTTTGGATCGCTCGAGGAAGTTGACCTGACCGTTACGAGGATGAATTCGAGCTTAGCAGATGATTTGAGGTATTATATGGTTTGTGTTACATGAGCTTATGAAGGATTTAGTGGAATTTCAGTGCAGGATTATGGCAGTAATAGAGTATGGGTATCGTGAGTTATCGACTGTTTTGTTCTATGGCTTTTAGCCAAGCGGGGGAGTTTGCTATCGGCAATTTTATTGTATGGTTATGTGTTGTACTGGCTTCAATTTGAGGCATACTTGTGAATCAATTATGACTTGCAAAGGTTCAGATCGAGGATGAATCGAGTATGGGAATTTCTAGAAACGGGGCATATTACACTTTATGGGTATATGGAAATCATGGAATGATTTGAGTTGTTATTCATAACGGATGTAGTGTGCATGGAGTAGAAATTTGCTTGGTTGTGTTAAGGTGGGGTTACTTCTTTGTGTGTCTTCATTCTAATGGGGCACAGGTCGTTCGACCCGTTTGGGCAGCGCAATTGAGATTTGGGCAAAATGGATGACTCTCGAGAAATTTCTAATGGATTCAAGATTTATGTGTAGCTATTGTGAGTTTTTCCGGATTGGTATATAGCTAGGATCTGAGATTTACATTGGATGGTGACAATACTCGTTGTATTTCTATGACATTATAGATCTTAAATTTCGATATTAGGAGGGTGAAGGAAATGACTTTAGACTCACAGAAGGTCTCTTCAGAATGGGTATCTCAGTTGTGGTAATTTTGGGGTATTTAAGAGGGAATTCAGCGGCTTATAAGCCTTACGACGGTGTGGTTCTACGCTAGGATTTGTGGGGTGAGTTTTGGTTAAGGATCGTGGTGTTCTAGCAAGGATGAGTATTAACTTGAAGGCAATTCAGAAGAAACTCGGAGGAAACAGGGCAATTGGCAGTAAGTTCGATTAGTATGGAAATGGTATGCTCGGTCCTTTTGGTTCTTAGGATGTGGTGAGTCTCTACATGTGATTGGTGGCAATACTCTAGGTTTGGGTGACCTGCGTGGCTTGGTTTAGTTAGAGAGGTTCAATTCCGATGGCTTGGTTACGTGTTAATGGGTTTTGAGGTGTTCTCGATTGTTTCTACCACAACTTGAGATGGATATTTCCTACCGCGTGAGGAGCATGTTGCATATTGTGATTTTTTCCTAGATGGGATCAAACGGAAGGTTTCTGGCTAATAGGGTATGTGTTCTGCTGGTGACTCAGAGATTGATTACGATATTGTCGTACTTTTTATATAATGGCATGATACATGTTGTTTGTTGTGTAGGATTGAGATTTGCATGTGCAAGGTCATGGTTCAGTTTTGAAGGGAAGATCATGAAACCTTAGATAACTTGGACAGTTTCATATGGCTAGATGAACGCTATTACTACTTGGTATTGCCTGAGGAGAGTGTATATTCAGAAGGCGCACTGACTTTTGACTTACGGATGCTTCATGGTTATTACAGTACTCGCCTGGCTGATCGACTCCTAATGTTCAGATTTTGCTATGTGGCATGGACGAATTATAGAAGTATTTCTTGGGGGGATGAGTATGTATGAGAGATGTGTCAGTCATTTGGGGCGGTGGAGTTGGGATCAGATATGGTGACTCGTGTGTTTTACAGATTTGAAGACCGGGATTTCTCAGAAGCAAATTGTTTCGTGGTTGTGGACAGTGAAGATGTGACCAAAGTTAGCTAGATGGTGATACATGTTATGGTTAGATCATTGAGGACTTTGGAGGATTATTTATCTATTTGTTGATAACCAAAGTTGATTCAGGGCCCATTAGTAGCCTAATGAGGATGTGTATCCTACACCGGGTCGGATCTATTGACCCGACATGGTTAATGTTGAGGGATAAGTAAGTCGGCTAGAGTTGAGATTGTTTTTGTTCTAATATGTTCTATGAGTTACTCTTTTCTGCTATGAGGGGTTGTGATCCGGTTGTTATATCCACACATGGTGCGGTTCTATTTGGGCCTTATAGTGGAATTTGAACGAGATGGGTATTAGGGTGTTGAATGACTGATTGCGAATTTGGTGATGTTCTTTCCGGTCTATGGTATTGTGTTATTGGTTCCTCTGTGGTTCTGGTCATGCACCTTGGGTACTGGATGACGAATTAGGCGTAGTCGTTGATTTTGAACATTTAGGCTGGAGGTATTTCATATGGACCAATGTTTGGATGGGGCCACGCATTACAACTGGGGTATGTCGGGATATGATCCTTTGTGATTGATTCGTGTGTTTTTGGTTCTACGATGTGTGATGGGTTCTTAGCATTGCGTTGTGGTGGTACTTGTTGAGCTTGCGCGACGGTTCTCTCATTTGAGTCATTTTCTATGTTTGAGTACACTTGAATTGTTACGTATTGGTGCATGGATTGCACGATTTGTGGCTTAAGGTTGTATTAGTGTCTCATGTCAGTAGAATGGTTGTATTGGACAAGATGAGGTCGTTCGACCTAAAATGGGTGTTATCGGATTTGATTACAGTGTTTTTGGAGTAATAATATCGGGAGTCGGCTTAGGATTTAGCTTTGGTTCTGATTGGACGAGAGAGGGCTCCATGACGTGTTGGTGTGATGAGTGGTTATTAGTTTCTGCATGTTTCTTTCATCATTGGCAGTGTACGAAGGTTTTAGAACAAGGTTTTGTTTGATATGAGATTCATTACCGGTATTGGGTATGTTTTGAACAGCTATTGTGATCAAAAGTTATTGATGTAAGCATTTGAGTTATGTAGTACATCATGTGATTACATCTTGGGTTATGGTTATGGCTCGATAACTTGTCAGACTTATGTAGTGTATGTGCGAGATTCGGGTATTGTAAGGAATTCTGGATGTGGAAATTGGATTCTAAGGTTTATGGTCTAATGTTGGATAATGATCTTCAGTTATGTTGTATTGTCAGGCTTATATGGATTAGGGTGACGTGGGATCACCCCCGAGTATGTGCATGGTAAGGTTACACGGCGGTTTGATGGCCTTGGAACGACTCTTGGCACGTTCAAGGACGAATGTTGCTTAAGTGAGGGAGAATGTAACGACCCGACTGGTCATTTTGAGCATTTTCACTTCGCTCGATAGTTTGAGGGTATGAGTATCTCCACATGATGTATTATAACTTGTGTAAATCATCGGTTTTGGTTTTCAGGTTGTTCGCAATCGTTATTGGAAGAATGAACTTCATGATTAAAGCTTTAAGTTGGAAGAGTTGACAAAGTTTGACTTTTGTGAATTTGACCCCGAATCGGAGTTTTGATGATTTCGTTAGGTCCGGATGGTGATTTTGGACTTTGGTGTGTGCCTGGATTTGCATTTGGATGTTTCTTGAAGGTTCTCGCGTTAATTGGCGAAAGTTGGCAATTTGAAGATTTGGAATGTTCATAAGTTTAACCGAAAGTTGAATTTGGTGATATCAGGTTCGAATTTTGGTTCCGGGAGTTGGAATAGCTTCGTTATGTCATTTGAAACTCGTGTGTAAAATTTGAGGTCATTCCGAGTTGATTTGATATGGTTCGACACGAGTTTTGGAAGTTGAAAGTTCAAATAAGTTATTATCGTGTTTTAAGACTTGTTGGTATGATTGAATGGGGTCCTGAGGGGACTGGGTGTGTTTGCATCATTGGTTGAGAAACTAGTTAAGTTAAGGATTTGGAGTTTGACCATGGTCAATATCGGGTCAAGATGACCTCTTTTCGGATTTTTGAATGCGCAGGCAGGTTCATAGTGTGTTTTATGATCGAAACACATATGTGGCTTGTGTCTGGGACGTTCCAAATGAGTTTTGAGTGCTAAAACGAAAATTCTTTCGTTCCGGATGTGCTGGTGTAAACTAATTACGAAAATGTAATTTTTTATCCCTTAAATTTCCAGACTTCATTTAAAGCTTCAAAACATCATATCTCCCTCATTTTAAGGACAACTAGGATAATTCAAAAGCCTAACTTGACTAAAATTTCACAAGAAATTCATTGGAGGCATCAAAAGCAAGTTCTAGGATCATTTGGCACAGGAAACGAGGCAGAATAGCTAGGCAAAAAATATTTAATATCGAGGGTTTGTTCATTTGGTCATATTTTGAGTTGGGGAGCTCGAAAATGAGCAATTGTTTAGGCGATTAACACCATATGAATTGGGGTAAGTGTTCTGTACTCGGTTTTGGTTACATTTCGTGAATCTAATTTCGTTTTTTGTTAATTGGATTGTGAATTTTAAAGAGAAAATTGGGGGGGAGGGGCTGTCCTAAGTTTTACGAGTGAATTTTTGAATTTTGAACATCGATTCGGAGTCGGATTTGGGTGAAACTAGTATGGTTGGACTCGTAATTGAATGGGTTCTTAGATTTTGTAAGTTTTATCGGATTCTGGGGCGCGGGTGCAGGTTTGAATTTTTGGTCGATTTCAGAAATTTTGATTAAATATTAGACCTTTACCAATTGGGTTTGTTCCCTTTTGGCATTAGTTGATGTATTTGAGTTTCTTTTGGCTTGTATCGAGCTGTTCGGAGGTTGGTACACACGGGATGGCATTTTGGAGCATCGTTTCGCTTGCTCGGTATTGGATTTGACTTGTTCGAGGTAAGTAACACTTCTAAACTAGGTGATGAGGGTATGAAACTCCAAATTGTGTGTTATGTGATTGATGTTGAGGTGACGCGCATGATAGGTGATGGGCGTGTGGGCATGGACCGTGTGAATTGTGATTTAGTCGATTCCATGGAGCTGTGTAGTTATCTTCTCTAGATATTTTCACTGTACTCTATGTGTTAGAACACCTAAACTATAATTCATGCTAGAAATCATGCTTAGGCATATGTTGGTATTTGGACCCACTGAGGTCATTTTTGTTATTGAATTATATGTTTAAATTGAAGTATCGTACTCAGTCATATTTATTCAGTGTATATCATATATCAGTTTCTGTTGCTATTTATTGATACATCATATCATCATTTTGGCGCTAGTTTCATGATATTGTGAGCCCGAGAGACTAGAGAGTTTGATGACTAAGTGAGGCTGAGGGCCTGATTGTGAGTGATATTTATGGGATCGGATTTCACGCCGCATCATGTTTTATTGAATTATCCCTGGATCTAGCTAATTATCGCACTTGGGTTGAAGAAGCCCTTCTGAAGTTTGTACACACCCCCAGTAAACACAATTGATTTATATTTGGGGATAGACCTTCCCATGGGCTAGATTGGCCTTATACAATACTGAGTGACTGACTGTCAGTTGATATATATATATTGGATGGATCTTCCCTTGGCTGGATTGGCCATATACAGTACTGAGTGACTGAGCAGGTCGAGTAATTGAGTATGTTGAGTGGAAAGTGTGAGACAATGCGATTGAGTACTCTGAGAGTGTGAGTACATGAGTTCATCCCTGAGATACAGTGCATTTGACATGCGTACTTGAGATACATGTGTTTAACCAAAGAATTAGACCCTTTGACTAAAGCTTATTTTTAAGATGAATACATGTTACTGATAATCAAGATAATGGGAAAAATGAATAATAGACAATATTACATAAATAAAAGATCGAAGTTGATTGTATTCGAGAATCAGATCCCTTTACAAGTTGTATTCCCTCCCTTATATAGGAGATTCTTATAACGTACGACTCCTGCTATGATTACTCATTAATGACTAATTATGGCATCAATGAGGCGTTACAAAGGATAACGGTAATAGGGGTTCAGTTACATAACGTTCGAGTAATCAATTGTAGGTCCTTGAATCTGCCCGTAGCTTTGTCTAGATTCATTCTAACCGTGCCTCTCTCCCGTTTTGATCAAGTTGAATTTCCCGTGGCTGATAAGTTCGTGGGTTTACTGAACCGTGCCTCTTTGTACCGTACCTCTTCAAAGAGTTACGTCCAGCTGTCGTGTTTTCCTGTGTCCACGTGACTGGCTGAGTTGTCAAAAGTTGGCTTACGTGTGAAACTCTTTTTTACCAAGACAGATAGTCCCCCCCACTTACCATATATTTAAAGATTAATATTTGGTAAGTGTATATTCATTTATGGCGGGAATATTTTGTCGCTGCTTTTCCTTGAATCATTGTATCCTTCTCTGCACCATAGGCGTCGTTTGTCACTTCCATTTAATGCTCATACCATGTGTCCTTTTTGGATTGGTTCTGCATTTACTCAGCACCTTTTAGGGCTTTTTGCGGCTGTGCCAGTCTCGAAGTGACATCTTCAATTATGACTTTTCATCATTATTTTCCTTTTTCATCATGTTTGACGGTTGTCTTCAAGTATAAATACATGTTTTATTTTCTTTGCTTCCACGAAACACTTTTCTACTTTTGTTTTCTGCAAAAAACTTTCTCCTTTGCCTTTGTAAACATGTCTTCTTCAAACCAACCTCAAAGAGTAATAGACATTGAAAGCTTAGCACCATCTTCTGCTCCGACTAGGAGTCGGAGGGGTGGTAGACTTAGAAGTCTAGGATCTACTCCTTCGAGGGGCTCTTCTTCTTCTCAAATAGTTCCTTCTCCTTCCACTAGATCTATAGTTACTCCAAGATTTAGGGTTTCTCGGTCTTCATCTAGAGGTAGAGGAGAGCGCCTTCGTGAACCTGGAGTCGATGAAATTGTCCCTGCTGAGTTTGTTTTCGCTAGGGATAGTCAAGTTCTTGTAGATCAATCTTCTTCTCTTGATAGTGTAGAAAGATATCCAACCCTTATAACTGAGGGTCAGATTTCCCTTGTTTGTAGGGAATGCTTTTGGAAATCTGACTTTCCTATCTATATTCCGAATAGCAATCAAAGAATAACGTCTTACAAGACGGGATATTCTTTTGTTTATACGTATCCTTTCACTTTAGGGTTTAGACCCCCATTGACCCAGTTATAATTGAGTTTTGCCATTTTTACAATATATGCTTAGGACAAGTTGGCCCGCTTGTGTGGTGAGTTGTCGCATGCCTTAGGAGTTTGGCTTCTTTAGCCTCGATTCCTTTTACCTTCAACCATCTTATTCACCTCTACTCTCCTACCTTATTTCGTGAATGGGTTTTTAATCTGACTGATAGAAGCAAAAGAGTGTTAGTAACCCCTGGAGACGATAAGGATAGGGGTTGGTACCTTCGGTATGTCGCTGTACCCACTGCTGGTTTAGTGGGTGAAGAAAATCTTTCCTTCCCCGAGAAGTGGAATCGCGAACGTGAGTATGCTTTAGCTCACATTTGCTTTTTCTTGTTTTGACTTGAGATGTTTTATTTAACACCGTGTCTGTTTATTTTTCTCCTTTCAGCAATCATGTATACTGTCGAGAATGTCTCCAGTATTCGTGATTGGGTAGAAAAACTGTTATTTGTTGCTCCTTCCGAAGAAAGATCTTGGAAGTACCTCGCTGGAAAGTACGGTTGGCAAGTAAAGACCCACGGTAAGTGAAGCTTTTGTTCTTGCCTCTTTTCTTACTCAATTCTTTTTTCTTTTGTCGTTTAACTTTTTCCCTTTTTAATAGGATTCTCTGCTCGTGGGGTGTCTGCTTCCTCTATCCTGAAGATGTCCTTGACTCAAGCCTAGGAAATTATCATTGGTTCATCTTCCTCGAAGAGGAAGATTAGTGAATCTCGTTCCATGGAGGAAGAGTGTGCTTTAGTGCACAGGCCACAGAGAAGGCGAATGGTTTTAGATGACGAGCCTGCTGCCTCAACCTTGCCTTTCGTGTCTGCGATCGAGCCCCCTGTCTTTGATGATGTTTCACATTCCCCTTTTCGTGATGATATTGATCTTGCTCCTGATGATGTCCCTTTGGCTGTTGTCTTTCCTGCTTCTTTAAGAGAAGCTGCTTTGTCTATTCCTTTGGCTATCTTAATTTCTGCTGCTGCTTTGCCTATAACTTCTTCAACCCTTCAACTTTCCGTGCCTGCTCCTTTGCACGTGGCTTCTCCAGCTCCTAAACCTTCCGTGCTTGTTGCTCCATCTCTGCTTGATTCTATGCCTTCCATTAGGGAAGTAGGATCTTCCAGCAGAGAGATGCGGCAGGTGGTAATAGAGGTTCCAGCTGAGGGAAACCTTTTCAAGAAGACGGGTGAGTTTGAAGTGTGGCTCAAGCCTTTGATAGGTCCCGCTGAAAAAGCAAATCTAGCTAGCCACGTTGCTCTTACATGGGCCAATGAGTTCGTGCATACCTCTTTGAAGGTATGGTGTAAGTTATCCTCTTTCACTCTCGTATATGAACTTTACCATATCTGACTGGTTTACTTCTTGTAGATGAACCTCATAGGCATGGAACTTATGAAGAGGATTTCAAACACAGACCAAGAGACAAGAGAGTTGCAGGCAGAAGTTGATAATTGGAAAGCACAGTATGATAGCCTAAGGATTGACATGGACGCTTTAGAAGAGGAAAGGAGTACCTTGAAGCGGCAGATGAGACTTATGGCAGCAGAACTAGCAGTGGAGCGGGCTTCTTGCAGTCAAGCTGACAAAGACAAGAGTGTTCTGGAGTCTTCGTTCGCGGAGCAGCTGTCCCGTGCCTCAGAGGAGATTAGAGACTTGAAGAACTTGCTGGGTCAGAAGGAAGAATACTCAGGCGAGCTCGTGAAATCACTCACTCGTACTCAAGAAGATCTTCGGAGGGGTTTAGACAAAGCTCAAGCTTTAGAGGAGTCGATTGTTCCATTAAGATCCGCTCATGAAGCTGCGGGGGCGAGGAAGGACGGGCTGAGAGCTGAGCTTCAAGTGTGGGCACAAGACTATGAAGATTTGGAAGAGGTGGCTGATGTCGATGTGAGCTGGGCGTATATGAATTCTCGCCTTGACACATTGATGGAGATGAGTCAAGAGGGTTTTGACCTTAGTGCTGAAATAGCCAAAAATAAGGAAGCCATGGAGAAGGCTCAACAGGGTCATAACCTCTCTTCACCTGATGTTGAGATTCCAGCCGCTCATGCCTCTTCATCCTCAGTTGCTCCCGTTCCTTCCGCCTCTGAAGTCAACCCCTCTCTTTGAAAAGATCTAGTTGGTTTACCCTTTTTTTTCTTTTTCTTTGTATCAATTGGTGGTTACCCCCAGTCCCATCGGGGGTAAATTTGGATTTCCTTTAAGTCCCCAAATGACAACTTAGGGGCACCACAATGTAAATATAAAAATCTTATACGGCTAAGTATAAGTTAATACTTAGTTTTAGCCGTTTTTAATATATAAATGTTAGTTCGACTTTTGTTGAGTTTCTGTTTCACTCTTTAAGTCTTTTGCATGCTTTATTTTTCGAGGTTTTAGTTTTACCTTCGAGTTTTGCATGTGGAATGCTTTAGACTACTCGTACCTTTTTTATAATAGGTACGGTGTCATATTAAATGTGTGCCTTTTTGTAATAGGCATAGTTTATGGAAGAGGGCCCTTTATAATCGACATGAAGAAGACGTCTCAACTTCATGATAATGCAATAGAGTGATAGGAATTTTACACATGTTTAAGAATGTTTCCAAGGAAAGTTTTTTGTTTGAACTTCCATGACATTTTACATGTGTTTGGTTATCGTCTAAAAATCACGCTTGCAACTGTTTTTGTTTAACAGATTTAATATACTCTTGTATGTCGTAACTATTTTTCATAGATAACAGTTTTCGATATTNTCGTAACTATTTTTATTTGATAACATTTTCTTGAACAAATACAAGGGTTCAGATCTTTCATCCATAACTATTTTATTCGAGAACAGTTTTTTGAATGAGTATATTGATGATGATCTTTTACCCCTAGCTGTTTTTGTTACAATAGTTTTGAACAAGTATAAAGATGTACATTTCTTTCTCGTGACTAACATTTTTCTTTTCAACCTGAATATGTTCGAAGGTTTCTCTTTTTGTATTAGGCTTTGTATTTGGATGGCTCTTTTGATTTTTTTTTATTCTGCTCGTGTCACTTGTCTCATTGGGTATATGGGTCTTTTAGGCTCGACCTTTTGACTTTTTGATAGTCTTCTTTATTTCGTCTTAGCCTTCCATACTGTATAGTCCCCCAAGTGTTTGAGCTTTGAAGAATGAAATCTCGAGCACTTTATTATTCCTTCCTTGTGGTCCTTTTCCTGAAAAGGAAAAACATTC
>ML394328.1:49349-98976 GCA_005239525.1 Nicotiana knightiana | reverse complement strand
AATTTTTTTTTTTTTTTTTTTTTTTTTTGTTATTGTTTGCCATATTTCTTGATTTTAAGTGTTGTCATAATTTTGTGAGTTCATGGCATGAAGGGTGTTTCCCTACAGGTGAGGACGAGGGACATGCATTATGATATGATATATGTTTCCACGTGTATACGTGTGCCTTTACTTTGAGATGTTATTGTTGTACTTACATATTCGGTGTGATTTGTTATAATTGTCCTGTACTTGACCTTTATCTCAATTGTTGTTGCCCTGTCCATGTCTTTTACTTGCTTAATTAGCTTAATTTATGTGTCGTATCTGTCGATTTCTATGGGGAGGACGAGAGTAAAAGCACGAAGTTTGATGTCGTGCACTTGTTCCATTGGAAACTAAGTTCGAAAGATCACTACTGGAAAAGTATATTTTTAAAATCTTTTGTTTGAAGGGATTACGTCTAAAGATTTTTCTCCTGCACAGTATATATGTGTATATATATATATATATAGATCGGAGGAAGTACCGTCCAAAGAAAGTTTTCTATTTAAAATGATTATACTTCAAGATTTTCAATATAAATTTGTGGGTGAAGGGTTACCTTCGAAGAATTGAATAAATTGTCAGAGTTGTTGACTAAGGTTTGAGGGGGAAATTATTGCAGTGTCGAGTTACTATTGTTTTGTTTACTGTGTTGTGGTTTCCGCTTTCGATTCGTACTTCCGTCCTTTCTTTTGTCTAATATTACGATGTTCCGTTGTTATTTGTTGTATTTTCCTCCCGCTTTGTACTTGTTATGGTGTTAACTATATCATGTAGTCATTAGACAGATGTCATGTCATGTCATTCCTATACTTATGCTTGTTTAGTTTATCGGACCAGTGGGTGTCTTGACTAGTCCTCGTCACTGCTTCACCGGGGTTAGTCTTGATACTTACTGGGCACCGTTGGGGTGTGCTCATACTACTCTTCTGCGCATTTTTGTGCAGATTCCAAGATTTACATAGCCGGCTGATTGATTGTTAGTAGCGCAGTTGCTACTGTGGAGACTCAAGGTAAAACAGCTTCAGTGTTCGCGGTTTTGGAGTCACCATCTTATGTTTCTGTTGCACTGTTGTACTTATTTCTGAACAGTGGTATTTTTAGGAGTTTTAACATAGTTTCTCTAAAGCTTATGACTTGTACTTACTAGGTTCGGGGAAGAAGTGTAAAGTGATGAGATTTAATTCAAAAAACACTTAAACTATTCTTATATTATAATTTATGTTTGTAAATAATAGGCTTACCTAGTCCTTAAGACTAGGTGCCATCACGAAACCCAACGGAGGGAAAAATTGGGCCGTGATAAACGGGTAGCATGGTTACCCATAGAGAAAGGATAATTAAATGCTCAAAGGGTTGACTAGGGATAACAAGCATTGAGTGTCAATAGCAAGCTCAAACGGACAAAGGAAAGCTTACAATCATCTTCCAAACCAAGCAAACCTAGAATTTGGCCTTGCAATATATTCGGGGCAAGTTCTAGACCATGCACACAAATACTTGGACTAGAAACAAAAATTACCTCACCCCTCATGCAACTAAACCAATAAAGAGGATAGAGTCTAAAGACTACAACAATCACAATCAATTTAAAGATTATCATGGTCCAATAAACCATTTAATGATTATCAAAGCCAACTCAAGAGTCTCAAAGTCACTAACTAGAGTTATTTTCTTTCAAAAACATTTGTTTCAAACCATAAGCACGTAGTTAAGTATGTTGGTGCCAAATGAACCATGAATAACTATTTTTAGGGAATGACTTGATGAGGGATTTATTCATTACTACTACTATTATTTTTAGCTAAACACAAAAATGGACTCATTCCCTTAAGAAAGTTGTCACACCATCCGTCCTCGGGAAGAATCACCCGGTTCACCCAAAAGACTACCTTTAGAAAGAACCGTGGCATTAAAAAAACCAAAGGATTATTATCCACAGTACTAATAAAAACATAAAAGCTACTACCATACGAAGAAGTTCCTAACAAAAACAAAAATCAAAGTAAAAAAATAAAGAACCTAATGAAAGCAATAACTAACAAACGATACATAAAACTAGAAAGAAACTCCCTAAGCATCCTTGGACATCTCAGTGTCCCCGGCATTATCAACCTTTGTTGGCTCAGCCAACGGAATATCATTATCATCATATCTGGGAGTGGCGGGAGAGGGGAACATCGCATGCACTGCATCAGCAATGTTGGCGGTAAGGCATAGCTCAACCTGTGTAGATGGATCTGGGGCGGTCTGGTCCGGATCAAGCAGCATATCAAAGGGAAAATCCCCAGCTGTAGCTAGCTGGGTCACCTCGGCTCGTATCTCATCCACTAACTTCTTGTTGGCTTGAGACTTCGTCATCTTCTGGACCTGCTTGCTCAAGCCCTCAATAACTGAACCGTGGTGCACCAGAGTGTTCATAATCACCTTCTGGATGTCCATAATTTTGGAAAGCTTCTCAACAAGCTCAGTGGAATCTCGCGGTGCCTGTATGGATGACTGCATTGCAACAATACTAAAAATCTCAGACAGCTTTGAAGTAGCTTCCTGCATCCTTTTGTTGATACTCGCCAATGTCTGGGAGGCTCGCAGAGCAGAAAATGGGCCTATAGGCATGGGCACCGACCTCAGAACCGGATTAATGATTTTCCTAGGATCTATGAAAAGGGCTGTCGAATGAGCTGAAGATGGCGGCTCAGGCACACCAGTTGCTGCACTTGTAGAAGGCTTAGCTTATGTAGATAGAATATCATATGTGTTAGAAACCGCCAATATCGGCTCATCAGACTAGCCGGCAGTAGTGGAAGGCTGAACACTATTCTTCGGGTTGCTCGAATTTTGCAGTGAGTAGAACTCAAACGGATTCTTAGGCTTTACCTTTGTATCAAACGACTTGGGCTCTACCTTTTCATCTCTGAGATACTCTATAATAGTGTTGGGGTAGGGGTAAGTAGTGTTAGTTTGTTGTGCCACCAGAAGAATGTTGGCCGACATCAGGGCACCCACATTGATCGGACACCCGACCATGATAGAAGCTACTAAAACAGCATGTGGAACAGGCAGGTTGTTCTCATTCTGGCACGGGTCAATCCTGATACACACAAAGGTTTTCCAACCTTTTGCCTCAAAGCTCAATGTACTCCAAGAATAGGTACGCCAACAATAATCCATGGTGGAGGTGGTGGAGGTGCCAAGATCTCAACAAGCCACAGTCGGGCCTCTTCTTTCTAGGCCAACTTCTCCAAGTACTCCTTTGGCTCCACGTCCTAAAATCCCAAGTACGTGTTCAGCGTGTGCTGGTCAAATATCACCCTTGGGGTTGCGTACTTTGGTCACCTTTCTCCCTTTGCGAATGCATGAAATGTTGGCATAAAACTCACGTACAAGCTTCTCCTTGACACCCACTACCTTCTCAGTAAATAACATCCATCCCTTTATCTTTTGTGAACTGCTCCAGAACTACGGGATTGTATCTATCAAGATCCTTCAACAAAAACTATTGGTCATGTGTTAATGACCACAACGGGCACCATATCTGGAAATCAGTAAAAGCAGGCAAGCTCACAAATCTATCTTCCCATGCTTTCCTCTTCTTTGTTTGATACAGAGGTAGATGTACCTTCTCCCGCTCTCCCATTATCAGGAATATCATATGAACTAGACACTGGCGCAGTAGGCTCGTAAGCCTGGCTATCAGTTTCTGAACCCTCAGAAGTGATGTAAGATGATGAAGGCACATCCAGAGGATCAGATCACCTCTGTGGCCTGTACTGCTTAGTTGTTTGCTCCTCTAGAATAGACACAACGTTCCCTTTAGAAGCCTCCCTAGACGAGTCATAAGAACTAGACTCGAAGAGGTCTTGACCCCTCCCTCTGCTTGCTCTAGCCTTCTTCCAAATAGTCTTTGGCACACTTGGGGCAAAGCACCTCTGCGTCGACCCTTTGAAGACTCTCCTTTACCCTTGGCAATTTTGTTGTGGCCTCGTGATCGAACCATTAACTGTATCAACACAAAGAGTATTGTTAGTTATAAATCATCATGCAACACAATTAAGACTCAGGTAAGCGAGGGAGACATTGTGGATACAATAGGTTATAGAAAATTTGACATACTGTAGGAAATGGGATCTGCGGTCCGCACTTTTTTGATGTGCGCCCATAGAGGGGAAGTGCGACTGCACATTTTCATGTGCGGACGCACTTCTGATAAGAAAGATCAGCGGCTCAAATACCTCTTCTTTGAAGATAGTGCGACTGCCAAGTGCGGCCGCATAATTCATTTGTGGTTTGCGGAATTATAAGTGTGATTGGCACAATTGTCATATCAGGATACAAGTCTCTAGTAGACAGTGCGGACTCAAGTGGGGCCTCACCAGGATTCTACTGTCTGTACAATTAAAGTGCGGCTATAAGCACTTGCATTCACCAGCCACCAACAGTAGCCAACTACGGATCACACAATTATAGGTGTGGTCGCAGATTTCAAAAAATTAACGAGCAATCTATGTTTTTACTTACATTTTGTAATTACTTGTTCAAATCTACATGGAAATATGGTAGACATAAAATTTAACTAACCCAACCCAATTTAGCATGTATTAACAACAATCCAGTGCAGATCTACCCTACATGGACACACGGATGAACTATAATAATAGATGGTCTAAAAAGAAGCTAAAATTTCAAAAAACAAATAACACAAAAGATTAACATAAAGTGAAGCATACCAGATAGAGTGAGTGTACTATATCTTATGAGCACGGATGGTGTGTGTGTTTGATAGTAAAAAATCCTCAGTAAAGCTTCTAGAGAAACAGTGATTCTAAGGAGATTGAAAAGAGTAAAATGAATGAAAAACTCCTATTCTTACTCAGAGTTATAGAGAGGGTAAGAGGCTGAGTGAGGCCGCAAAAATTCAAGTGTAGTCAACACTCCTTCACCTAGTCACTAATTGTCTATTCCTCATGGGTGGTCCGCATATTTCTTACTGTGGCCGCATATTTCCTCTAGAGAGTTTAGAGAGTTTGCAATTTGACATCTTGTTGAGCTTTTAGAAGTGCGTTCTACATGTGAAATTTGCGGCTCCACAAACTCTTCTGCTAAGGAACAACTATTTCTGCGGCCGCAGAATTAAAATATGTGGTTTGTATTTTATTTTACACTTAGATATTTTATTCAACCTTCTTTCATGTAACACTCAACCCTGTAGCACACTTCAATTCAAGTTAGAAAGAACAAATAACATATAACTACAAAAAAAAAAGGAAAAGAACTTGGGTTGCCTCCCAAGAAGCACCTGATTTAATGTCGCGGCACGACGCAATGTCTAAGCATCTTCAAGTGAAGTAAATGACCACCACCACATGGCTCTCTCCAACTTTACCCAAGTAGTGTTTCACCTGGTGACCATTGACTCAAAATATATTTCATTCTTTTTATTCATCAAATCCAATGCACCGAAAGGTGTCACACCTACAATTTCAAATGGACCACTCCACTTGGACTTGAACTTCTCGGGATATATCCTCAACATTGAGTTAAACAACACTACAAGATCACCAGTCTTGAAATATTTGTTCCAGATGTATTTGTCATGAATATATTTCACATTTTCTTTGTACTAGGACGAAATCTCATATGCATGGTACTGGAACTCATCCAACTTATTTAAGTGTTAAACCCACAAGTTAGCGATTACATCCCAATCAAGATTCAATTTCTTTAAGGCCTAAATTTCCTTGTGCTCTAGTTCCACCGGAAGATGACAAGCTATCTCAAACACTAATCAGTATGGAGACGTTCTGATAGGTATTTTGTAAGCCATCATATAAGCCCATGATGCATCATTAAGCTTCTTGGACCAATCCGTCCGATTTACATTCACCGTTTAGACAAGATACTCTTTATCTCCCGGTTAGAGACTTCCACTTGATCACTAGCTTGTGGATGACAGGGAGTCATGACCTTGTGAGTAACGCCATACTAGCTAAGTAAAGTGTCAAAAGACTTGTTGCAAAAGTGTGAACGCCCATTGCTTATGATTGCACGTGGAGCACCAAATCTTGTAAAAATATTCTTCTTCAAGAAATCCACTACACTTCTTGCCTCATTGTTGGGTAAGGCGACGGCCTCAACCTATTTGGAAGCCACTGCGACCAAGATGTAAGTGTTTCCATAAGAACTCACAAAAGGGCCCATTAAGTCAATGCCCAAAATATCAAATCAATCTCCAAGATGGCTTTGAGGAGTATTTCATTTTTTTTGAAATTCCACTGGCTCGTTGACATCATCACATCTTTTCACTAGGTCACTTGCATCATTGTAAAAGAGTAGGCCAATATAAACCATAACTAAGAAATTTGTCCTCCGTTCTTGCTCCATCATGATGACCATCATATTGCGAAGAATGACAAGCGCCAAGAATATTGACTTGCTCTTCTTCTAGTATACATCTTCTAATCACCCCATCCCAACAAATCCGAAAAAGGTATGGTTCATCCCAATAATAATCTTGACAATCTCTTTTGAGATTCTTCCTTTGGCTTGAAGAGAGCTCATCCAGAATGATACCACTCACAAGAAAAGTTGCAAAATCTGCAAATAATGGCACCTTTTTCATTGAAATTTTTCAAGTCCATCGTGTGGCCTCCCCTCCTCCTCCAAACGAGACAAGTGGTCCGCCAATTGGTTTTGACTATCTTTCCTATCTTGAATATCAATATCATATTCTTGCAACAGGAGTACCCATCTTATCAACCGAGCTTTAGAATCCTTTTTTCTCATAAGATAGCGAAGAGTCGCATGATCAGTGTGGACATTAACTTTGGCACCCATCAAGTATGGCGGATCATCCCAATTGCAAACACAATAGCAAGGAGCTCTTTCTTTGTTATAGTGTAATTGACTTGGGCACTATTCATGGTCTTACTAGCATAGTAAAGCGGATGGAAAACTTTGTTAATACTTTTCCCCAAAATAACCCTAACTGCTATGTCACTTGCATCACACATGAGTTCAAAAGGCAAACTCCAATTTGGAGCTGTAATGATAGGAGTGGATGTCAACTTGAGCTTCAATTATTCAAAAGCTTTTATACAATCATCATTGAAACTGAACTTTGCATCCTTCTCAAGGAGCTTACACAATGGGTTCACCACTTAAGAAAAATCTTTGATAAAGCGCCCGTAGAAATACGCATGACCTACGAAACACCGCACACCCTTCACCGAAGTTGGGGGTGGAAGATTAGAAATCAACTCAATCTTTGCCTGGTCAACTTCATTTCCGTTCCTTGAGATTTTATGGTATGACTTCCTTAACAATAAAATTACATTTCTCCCAATTGAGAACCAAATTGATCTTTTCGCATCTAGCCAACACTTTTTTCAAATTTTCCAGACAATCATCAAAAGAATCCCCGACCACTGAGAAGTCATCCATGAAAACTTCAAGGTATTCCTCCACTAAGTCCGTGAAAAGAGCCAGCATACACAGTTTAAAAGTCGTTGGTGCATTGCACAAACCAAAAGGCATCCTCTCGAAAGCAAAAGTACCATACAGAGATGTAAAGGTTATTTTCTCTTGATCCTCCGGAGCAATAAGAATTTGGTTGTAGCCCAAGTACCCATCAAGAAAACAATAGAAAGCACGACTGACCAATCTATTGAGCATTTGGTTTAAGAAAGGAAGTGGAAAGTGACCCTTCCTTGTAACTTTGTTGAGCTTACGATAATCCACACAAACCCTTCAACTGGTCACCGTTCTTGTAGGAATCAACTCTTTCTCATAATTGGTAACAACTGTCATGCCCCCTTCTTTGGGACACATTGAACCGAAGAGATCCTTCAACTTCTTGACCGCTTCTTGCGTAACCTCATTGAGTCTTCTTTGATGTTCAATGGATGGTTTAGCATCATCCTCCAACTTGATCTTATGCATGAAATGCGATGCTTATTCCTCGATTATTCGTCAAAGACCACCAATATCCTTCTTCCTCTTTTGCAACACCACCAATATGGAATCAACCTGCACGTTAATCAAACAAGAGGAAAGTATAACCAGTATAGTATAAAAAGGGCCAAGAATTCATATCGAAGGTGTGGAGGCAATGGCTTCAACTCAAAAGTAGGTGGCTCTTTAGTAGAAGGTTTTGTAGAAGGAGTCTTCTGATTCTCAAGATCCAAACATATTTTTTTTGGTGCATAGTTGTATGACCCCATTCCTAGAAAAGAATTCACATATTCCATGAAACCATCAATCTCATCAGTATCATAATTGAGCAACATGGCTTACAAAATATCATCAATATTGATTGTAGCATTTGTATCATCAACAATAACATCGCTCACCAAATTCAAAAAAGAACACACCTCATTGCTATTTGGTTTCTGTTGTCATGACCCAAACCGAAGGGTCGCGACTGGCACCTGGTACCTTACTCCACCGAGTACCAACATAGCATATCCTTCGTATCATACTATCATAGATAACTGAGCCGGAGAGGCTGCCGTGAGATAAGTAGAATACAACATTTAATACTAACTTATACATAAAACATACGGGCCTATAGGACAAAAATAACGACTCGTACACTGAACATAGGCCGATAAGGACATACAATCTTTTATGTACATGACATCTATTTACAAGCCTCTAAGAATACATAATTGTCATAAAGGTGGAGACTGAGCCCCGCCACACCAAACAATACACGTCTAAATTATACTGACCAAACAAGCAACTCTGGAGCAAATGGAGCGCACTAACACCTTCCACTGAGCTGATAGCCTACTTGGAGGACTCTTGACCTGTCTATCGGAAACTGCAGGCATGAAAGCAGCGTCCCCCGGCAAAGGGAAATCAGTACAAATAATGTACCGAGTATGTAAGGAATGAAAATCAGTAAATAATAGTCATGAGAGAAACATGGAGTAAAAGACTCAATACGTATGTCTGAATAGCTATGTAAAAAATTTCATATTTATAATTTCATGCATATGCGTATAAATGCCATACCATGCATAGGTATATGCATTCATAACATCATCAAGACTCTGAGGGCGTCCCATCATATCATTTCGGCCACTGTGGGCATCCCATCAGATCAGGTGGTGGTGCGTATATAACGCCGTAACCTTTTCCCATATCCCATATACATATAATATATGCGTATACAATGCCATATGGTCATGGGTCAATGTACATGTATAAATGCATGAAATGCATAAGAAATACGTTAATAAGATTTCTCAAAATGTCATAAAAATCAATATGCCTTTAGGATAAACCTTATCAAATACGTAATTTTCTGAGACCCATGAATAGCAGATATCATAATAGTTCACATGGGGAATCAACAATATAGACACCCCTAGTATTTCTATAAATAGAGTCATTTATGAAAGTTGCATATTTTTCTCATTTCATTTGAATTATTTGGATCATGCCAAAAAAAAAAGAAGGGATAGCCTTAACATACCTGAACTGATTCTCTTGACAATCCCTCTAATACATGTTGATTGCGACAAAACATGTAACGTCGGAGCGAAGTAGGGAAAATTTCGTATGATATTCTTTGAGAAAGATTGCACCGTACTCCCTTGGAATAAAAAAATCCCGTTACTATAACATTATGTAGTCTCATAAGATTTTTGTAGCAAAATCACGTTGCTAACAGCTAATTTTTTATGAATGAGTTTGTTTAAGCTTCTTTGAACTTTGTGAATATGACCATCTTCAACTTGACATTTTAAAGATGCCTTAATGTTGCTGGTCTATATCTTAAATGGCAAGCATGTCATAACTTTATTCATATTTTCCAAGTTATGTTATCAATAAAGAGTCCAAGCAAGGGTACTTATCCAAGAGTTTTATACGTGTAGACAAGGCATCTCTTGCCTTATGACTCATCATGCAAATTTGTGCCATTTGGCTTGGCATAATGCCATGTGGCAGCCCCAAAAAGATCCTTATCCACTTAATAAATTATCCATATAATTAATAATTATCTCAAATTACTTAAAACACTACTTACTTTTAACAGACGTTATGCACCTTACTATCATGGTTATGTGGTACCTTGTACGACACTAGTCCATAAGTACCGGGTATTTTAACTCGGGCCGTATTTTATCCCAACATGTCAAACTTTGACGAAATTTTTTTTTCTTTGATTTGCTTACCCTCTCACCTTCACGAATTTACTCATCACTTGTTTGAAATAGCATAATGCTTATAACCTCAAAATAATCTCATTCCTGAACTTTCGTGATTATCTTATGACAAAACTTTAACATACGAAAATGCGGAAGGTAACATCTCATTTCGAGCTTATATCAATTTACTTATGGCGTACTTCCACGTACGAAAACATGGGGGATAACATCATTCCCCCCCCCCCCCTGGAACATTCTCCTCGAATGTTGACTGATGCACTTATCATTTTCCTGACTTATGCCTTTTAAATACTTTAGTACTCTCCTTGCCATCTAGGCAACTGCTCTGTGAATAATTCAAAAGGCCAGGGAATTCCCTTCTGTAGGACTCTTTCTCACCTCATGATTTACGGTCGGAATCCTTCCAATCTCGTAACTGTTGTTACCTTCTATCATGCAGCATTTACATCTTCGACCTTGTAAGTGCGCCTATGCGACTCTTCTCCCCTTTTTCCTCCAGCTTTTGGCCAATATCCAGGCCTCACTTTGTATGATATACAGAGCATGGAAAGATGTCCCTCTGGGAATCTATAGGTATATTGAAGTTCTTCGCTCGGTACTTTGTTAAACTTACGAATATTGCTATAACTTATTTCGTAGATCCGTTTATCCATCTGTATGACTTTACTTCCATAACTCTCACTTTGATTTATCGTTACTGAGGTCTGCTACCAAACTACAGGTTACTCTCGTTGCTTATCCTATATGTATAAATATATTTCATTTAATGCTTCTTTATTACCGTTCATATTAAGAATGACGACCTAATCTCACCTCATATTTTGTGACTTTTGTCCATCCATTGTCGATTCACCTTAATGTTGAGGTATCATCTATCATTGATAACTTGAAACTTCTTACGAAATACCTTGCCACTAGGGCTTACGTTACTTCGAGTAATATTTGAAGTGATTAGATTGATCCACCTAGGGACGATATTATACTTCCATAACCGTATTTTATAGCATCCCAATATTTACATGGGTATCTTAATACTGTACAATTCATATCTTCTTAGAGAAACCATTAGCTCTCTTGTTTTCATGGGCTTAATCTCGAGGACTTATCAATTCTTGTTACCTTCTCACTCGCCTTTTCTTATCCTTACTCCTGTCTTCCTAAAACCTTGTTGCTTACCCTACTTTAGCTTACGACCTACACATATTCATTTATACTACTCGCAACTTTTCTTCAACCTTCTTGCACCATAGATTTCCTTATGTTATTCTGGAACATTAAGCGAGACATCACATGGTCCCAAACTCTTCCTTTACTCTCTTAACTAGACCTCTCGATACCTAGAACCCATAGGCTGGAAGATATTCCAGTGACGATGCTGCTAACATTCCTGGATACTGAACCCCGACGCTTATAGCCTTCTATTTGTATATTATTCGCAACCTTCTGCATTTGAGTATCTTGTAATACGTTTTTCACCTTTATCTTATTTACCTTAAAATCTCGCATCACATCTTCTATTTCTTTCATGACCCTGCTTTCACATAGGTATAATTCACATCCATAACTTGAAACACTATTATAATACTTGCACCTCTGGCACATACACAATCCAGTGGGAGCTTCATACTGACATCTTATTAGGCTGGTACTTTTCTAATTGGCTTTATCGTGAGCCGTTATAGAATACTATCTCTCTTGTCCCTCCAATATTAAGAGTGATTCTGCAATGTTCTCAATCACGATTTCTATATTTTTCTGGGTCCAATAATCAGAATCCTGGTTTACTTGGTTGATGTAACTCTTTAGTTTCCTCTTCCTCCGATCAAACTTTATGTAGGCTTAAGCTATCTTCCGATCTGTGGCTCCTGGTATTAGTTTTTACTATAGCCTTTCATGGGCTTTATGGAATATCCATGATACAATCTTCTAACGACTCAATCCTTTGTCTATGCCCAGGTCTCAATTCTTTTTTTTAACTTATACCAAAGTCTTCTATGTATGTATGATTGTCAACATGTATGTTGTATGTATAAAACTCCAAACTCATAAGGGCGTTCATAACGCAACTAACTCTGGATTATTAATCGAATGATTCTTTCCGTTCTTTCTCAGCTTTCTTTAAATGTAAGCAATTACTTTTTATGGTCTTCTTTCCCCCTTGTTGTGTGCGTACTTAGATTACCTTAGTGCCAACACATATTGAATTCCATACAACTCATGTGATCTTGAATATCACTTCTGATTTTACTTCACCTTCATTAGCCACGGTAGGTGCCACTTTCTTATAGAGTGCATACAATGTTGTGGTAAGACTGTTGTTACAAGACCATTTCCTCTTTAGGTCATTGTGCTTAGGCTGAAGCCTTCTTCCTTATTCCCTCATCTAGTCTTTTGTTTTAGTACTTAGGGAGGATCCTCTGACTCTTGTGAAGCTGCGAGCTTATTGCATCGCATACTCGACGGACCTTTTGATGTCGTCCATTGCCTATAATTATCCATAGTTACTTACCTTCACGCCCTTGTTCTTGTAGGGTTGCTTCTAATCTAATATTTTGACTGTCTTTCTTGTTGCATTCTCTTTTATTTCCTTAACACTCATATTATACTTTTAACTTACTCAACTCCTATCCGAATATATCTCAAGTATTATAATGTCATAACTGCGAAGCTGAATTTACTTTGGGTTTTATTATGTTTATCTTGCACGATATGCTGATTTGTCTGCAACCTCTTGTCTAGCCATAACTAGGTTCTTTCTAAATCAACTACTAACTACTCGTTGGCCCACTCTCATATCAATATTATACGTAATCTCTCTTGGTTTATTCCATTTGTCTTAACTTACGTCTCGCACTGGCTCCTTATTTATCAATAACATCTCGGGTAGGAAGCTTTGACTTCCTTTCCTTGACGTCCTGATTGCATAATGTTCTTGAATCGTAACATACCTGTAGGATTTGAATAAGTGCAATCTCATCCCCTTCTCATTTTTATTGCATTCTTCCTTTACCATTCCATAATTCCCCCCTTTAGAGAAGTACTAAGATTTAGTACTACGACGATCTACTTATAGATGTGTTACCTCTTTATCTTTGGCGTCTTCTCACATCGTCGACGAGCCTTACTCGCCTTGCAGTGACCCTTCTATACCAAGGATAACAAATTTCCGTACTCGCGAGGGTGACACCCAGAATAACCGGAACATACAGTCCCTTAAGCTTAACTTTTCTCACATTGCTTGCTTTATGGAAGCGTCTTCCTGAATGACCATTCTTTGAATTTCTCTTGAATCATCTTCTGTTGTCCATTCTATTATCGTCGGAATGCAATAAATTCTCATAATGCCGACCATTATCAAATCACTCAGTCCCTAACTCATGTTTAATTTATCTTGTTCACCAATCCATACTGATTTCTATTACTCTGGGGTCTAACTTTTCCTTTTGATAATCACGTTAGAGTCAACAACTTATTTCTCGAAATGAGGATATGACTTTAAGGCGTATACTCTTTTGTTGTCTCAAGGCTTGTCACCTCTCGTCTTTTCCTTCACTTGACTATAGACTCTGTAATACTATCATTTTTTTGATCTACCATTGTTATTCATGTACCACATCTTACTCATAATGGTTCATTAACTCTCTTCTTATTTCCCTGCTAACATTTTTGTCTATCACTTTATTTTGAGAACTTCAACAAGATATTTTTTTTCTTTTAGCTCCCCTTGCTCCATCCACTGGCTCTTCGAGTTACCCAACATTCTTTCTCTACTAGGGACGGGAGCCACACTAAGGTAATATTTATCCTTTCAAGGCTTCCAGTGGCTATCTTTGTAGTTCTCATTTTTAGCTGTACCATTTTAGAGTGCACCATCTAGGCGTCTCACAAGGAGATCTATTTGCACATTTTCAATGTCCTTCGGAAATGTCAACTGATGCAAACAATCCATATACCAGTTTGGATTACTCTAACTCCAGTCGGATCCTAATATTCGTTCATCTCTTATACTACTTCTGTTAGCTTCCATAAGGCATAAATGAGATGGGTGTGGCCAATTGTACATACCTCTGTTACAATTGAAGGTAACTCAAAATGCTTATATTTCTCTGCTTGAATTGTAAATATTGTTAATCTTCATTAGCTGGGTAGCTCGTAACCTTTTTCATCTTGCTTCTTTTACTTGTTGAAACTTGTGTCTACCTTATGATTCTCTTATTCCTTTTTACCATAAGAGTGGATAGACATTCTTGCCTTAGGGATCCTAATCAAGAAGCTTTACATGTCTTAGTACATACATGTTCTGCTAGAGACCTTACATTTATCCATCATAAGCATCATGCAAAATTGAGTTCCTATGAGTCAACTCTTTCACAGCCACATGCAATCCCTTACCAACCGTCTTTCTGGATGTAGGCATCGTCGTATTATGAATAAGATACATTTTAGGAAACTGAGTTCTTACACTGAGCTCTACCACACGATCTAGAGTAAGAAGAAAGAGCGACCGTCCTAAATGCCCTGTAGCCTCCTCCTTATAAGTGTGGTGCACAACACACCCATAAACAAAACTCTACTAGACACGGCTTGTAGACTCCCTAGGACATAACTTCTCTGATACCACTTTTGTCACGACCCAAACCGATGGGCCGCAACGGGCACTCGGTACCTTACTCAACCGAGTACCAACATAACGTATCCTTTCGTATCATACTATCATAGATAACTGAGTCAGAGAGGCTACTGTGAGATAAGTAGAATACAACATGTAATACCAACTTATACATAAGACATACGGGCATATAAGATCAAAATAACCACTGGTACACTGAGCATAGGACGACAAGGCCATACAATCGTTTACGTACATGGCGTCTGTCTACAAGCCTCTAAGAATACATAGTTGTCATAAAGATCGGGATAGAGCCCCGCCATACCAAACAATACACGTCTAAATCATACTAACCAAACAAGTAACTCTGGAGCAAATGAAGCGCACCAACACCTTCCACTGAGCTGATAGCCTACTTGGAGGACTCTTGACCTGTCTATCGGGACCTGCGGGCATGAAACAGTGTCCCCAGACAAAGGGACGTCAGTACAAATAATGTACAGAGTATGTAAGGAATTAAAATCAGTAAATAATAGACATGAGAGAAACATGAAGTAAAAGACTCAACATGTATGTCTGAATAGCTCTGTAAATCATTTCATATTTATAATGTCATGCATATGGTATAAATGTAATACCATGCATAGGTATATGTGTTCATAACATCATCAAGCCTCTGAGAGCATCCCATCATTTCATTTCGGCCACTGTGGGCAAATCATCAACGTATATGAGCTGACCAGGTGGTGGTGCATATATAACGCTGTAACCTTTTCCCACATCCCATATACATATAATATACGCATATATAACGTCATCTGGTCATGGGTCAATGTACATGTATAAATGCATAAAATTCATAAGAAATATGTTAATAAGATTTCTCAGAATGTCATAAAAATCAATATGCCTTTCGGATAAACTTTATCAAATACGTATTTTTCTAAGACCCATGAACAGAAGATATAATAATAATTCATATGGGGAATCAAGAATACAGACACCCCTAGTATTTTTATGAATAGAATCATTTATGTAAGTTGCATATGTTTCTCGTTTTATATGTATTATTTGGATCATGCCAAAAAGATAGAAGAGATAGCCTTAACATACCTGAACCGATTCCCCTGACAATCCCTCTAACACACGTTGATTGCGAAAAAATATGTAACGGCAGATCGAAGTAGGGGAAAATCCGTATGATATTCTTTAAGTCTCATATAACATTATGTAGTCTCGTATGATTTTTGTAGCAAAATATGTCGCTAACATCAATTTTTTTATGAATGAGTTTATTGAAGCTTCTTTGAACTTTGTGAATATGACCATCTTCAACTTGACATTTTAAAGATGCCTTAACGTTTCTTGTCTATATCTTATATGGAAAGCATGTCATAACATTATTCATATTTTCCAAGCTATGTTATCAATAAAGAGTCCAAGCAAGGGTACTTATCCAAGAGTTTTATACTTGTAGACAAGGCACCTCTTTCCTTATGACTCATCATACAAATTTATGCCACTTGGCTTGGCTTAATGCCATGTGGCAGCCCCAAAAATATCCTTATCCACTTAATCAGTTATCCACGTAATTAAGAATTATCTCAAATTACTTAAAATACTATTTACTTTTAACACACCTTATACACCTTACTGTCATGGTCATGTGGTACCTTGTATGACAGTAGTCCATAAGTACCGGGTATTTTATCTCGGGCCGTATTTTATCCCAACATGTCAAACTTTGACGAAAATTTATTTTCTTTGATTTGCTTACCCTCTAACCTTCACGAATTTACTCATTACTTGTTTGAAATGTCATAATGCTGAACATACATGATTATCTTACGACGAAACTTTAACGTACGAAAATATGGAAGGTAACATCTCATTTCCGAGCTTATATAAATTTTCTTATGGAGTACTTCCACGTATGAAAACATGGGGTGTAACATCCACATAGACATACACACGTGGAATTTCACTCGTTCATCACCAACTCGGAAAGTGAGTTCTCCAACTTCCACATCACATAGAACCTTACCCGTAGCAACGAAAGGTCTCCCAAGAATTATAGGCACTGCATAATCAACTTCACAATATAGAATAACAAAGTCCGCTGGAAGTAATGAACTTATCGACTCGTACCAAAACATCCTCAATCACTCCCAATGGCCTCTTCATGGTACGATCGGCCATTTGCTACCTCATAGATGTGGGTATTGGTTTCCCAATTTCTAAAGTTTTAAAAATCAAATAGGGCATCAAATTGATACTCGCCCCAAGATCACAAAGAGCTTTAGCAAATTCGGCACTCCCAATTATACACGGAATCGTGAAAGAAGCAGGATACTCCAACTTATGAGCCATGGAATGAACAATTGCACTCACCTGATGAGTGAACTTGATAGTTTCAAAATTCATTGACCTCTTCTTGGTCACAATATCTTTCAATAAACTTTGTATAATCAGGAATTTGTTTCAAAGATTCTACCAATGGCACATTAATTTGAGAGACTCTTCATCATTTGAATTAACTTCTTGAACTGATTCTCACCATTTTGCTTGGCAAGTCTCTAAGGATAGGGAGGTGGAGGCTTAGGCAATGGTTCCTTAGCCTTTTGCACTACTGGCTTTGGTATGTCAATGATGTGCTCCCTAGACGGGTTCACCCCCTCTTGAGTCTCTTCAAAACTATCATCAATGTCAATCTGAACCTAATCATTTGCTCGAACAACATTGTTTGGCATTTGCTCCTCTTGTACCACTTGGTCATCATCCACAAGTCGCCTTTCACTTGATATGTGTGCATTCCCGACTGTTCCATTTCTTTTGATAACCGTCATAGCATACCCCATATCGTTACTACCCTTTAGGTTCACCACTATGTCACTTGGTAGTGCACCCTTAGGACGAGAATTTAGAGCTTGAGAGATTTGCCCATTTGAACTTCACGATTACGGATTGATGTGTTGTGTGAGGCAAATTGGGAATCCGAATCGGCATACTTTTCCATCATTTGTTTAACCATATTCTCAATACGACCCATCTCATTGTTTGAAGAACATGAACCATGGGAAGGATAAGGAGGTGGGATGCTTGGTTGTTGATACATTGAGGGCCTTTGAAAACCCGAACCCCGGTTGCCTTAGTTGTTTCCCCAACCACCTAGATTGTTGCCTCACCAATTTCCTTGGTTGTTTCCACTCTAATTTCCTTAATTGTTGCTATTATGCAATTGATTGTTAGAATTCCAAATGCCTTGGTTATTTTGTGTTCGTCATTGTTGTTGATTGGAGCCTTGGAAGTTATTTCTTTGCTCTTGAAAATTATTCACATGTTTAACTTCCTCTTCTTACTCATGATAAGAATCATCTTGATTAAAACCACCATAATCTTATACATAATTCTCTTCTCAGGCTTGCATTTGTGGATCCTTGATCCTATTCTTGTTCATCAACACATTTACTCCCTCCATAGCATGAACCTGCTTAGGATCTTGCACTTGATTAAGTTGTGCCTTTGCTAGTTGAGTCATGATTGTTGTCAATTTGGAAATGGCTTGCCCAAGATCATGCAACTCTGTTTGAAGGTGTATCATGTTGAGATTACCTTGTGGAACATTAGTCTCGTGATTGCCAAGCTGACGATGTTTTCGTCATCTCATCAAGAATCTCGCATGTCTCCGCATAAGGTGTTGTCATAAAGTTGACACCGGATAATTGATTGATCAAACATTAGTTTGTAGTATTAATACCATAGTAGAAAGTTTGTTGGATCATATTTTCAGTAATATCATTGTTCGGGCACTCCTTCACCATTGTCTAATACCTCTCCAAATCTCATGCAAAGGTTCATTGGACTCTTCCTTGAAAGCTAATATTTCATCCCCAAGAGTAGCCATATGCCCGAGAGAGAAAAACTTAGCTATAAACGTTGCTGCAAATTCATCCCAAGTATGTATTAAATGATTTGGCAAGCGTTCCAACCAATCTAAAAATTTACCCCGTAAAGAGAAGGGTAAAATCCTAGCCTCAATGCATCCTCGGAAATATTAGTTTTATTTCTCCTCCAACACATATCGACAAAGCCCTTTAAATGTTTATAGGCATTTTTATATGGCGCACCGGTGAAAAAAATTCCTTGCTCTATCAAAGTGAGCATCATATTGGTAATTTGAAAGTTGCCCAGCCTAATATAAAGGGGGTCTATTGCACTAGCATAACCTTTGTTGGGCAATATCCGGTGTTTTACAGCTTGTCATTGTCGTGGTGGAGGTGCGGTGGTACAGGCACGTTATATTATTGGACTCGGACTCGATGGTTCTATCGTGGAACTTGAGGTACCTCATCGAGTTTTTCCTCCTTGCCATCCAAGTCCCCCAGTGGCATATTTTCGAGCCATTTTGTACATACGATTTCTTCAACAAGTTAGTAAAACGGAAGGGAAATAAGATATCTTAATAACACACTCAAATATATAGCTAACACAGTTAAAACTCCCCGACAACGGCACCAAAAATTGATCCACATCCAATCTGCACTCAATAGTGAGTCAAAACGGTCTTTGGAATAATAGTACCCAACAAGAGTTAGGGTCGATTTCCACAGGGAGTTTAATATGGGTGTTAGGGTGTACACTTGATGAGAATAAATGAAATTTCTCAATTGTGCTTCCAACACAGAGTTTGTTGTTTTCTAAGTCTAAAATTAACATTAACAATTGTAAACTAATGAGAATAAACTAGAAAGATAGTAATTGTTTTTGATGTTTTTATCAAATAGGAAAAATCCTAGGGATGTAACCCTTGTCTAGGTGTTATCCTAATGGGTAAATTACGTTAATACTTGTTTTAGTGACCGTGGAGTATTATAACTTCAACTCTAAATTACTCACTCAATACCTCTCGGCTATAGAGTGATTTTGCCCAAATTAGATTTCTCAAGCCCAATTGGTAATCAATTCAAATAGTTTATATGAGCTCAAGTTGGATTTTCCCTATCTCTAGTTCAAACCCTTAACTAGCTCGATTTCTTGCTAGCTAAGTTTTACTAGACTAAGTCCATCTTTCTCAAGTAAGAACCAAGTAAAATAGTCATAAATCAATGTTTGCAACCATTAATTATAGAAATAATGCATGAACAAGGCTAAATAATAAATACTCAATCATAAACAAGCATTAAATTAATCACCCATAAGGTTTATACACAAGGGTTGGTCAGAACCCTAGAGAAAATCTAGATACTCATAGTCGAAATTGAAGAAAATAAAGAAGAAGAAGAAGAAGAAGAAGAAGAACTAATTAAAGCCATAAAACAAGATTAAATTGAAAAAACTAATAATTATTCACCCAAAATACTCACAAATTACCCAAAACAGCAAAATATAATGGCTACAACTCAAAATATTACAAAACTTGTCCTAAAAAGTGTTTGTCGTCTATTTATAGTGGCCTAAAATTCACTGACAAAAATACCCTTCGGGAGATTCTACGGACGTACAATTTCATGTGTCGTCCGCACTTCTCATATCATCTTCAGTTGGAGAGTTCTGCAGTCACACAATTCCATCTGCAGCGGCACTTCAGATTCTGCAACCGCGCTTTTCCTTTTGCGACTGCACTTTTGGCAAGGCTTCACACTTGGTCGTTTTGCACATTCTCTTAACTTTTTGTATCCCTTTCACTGTCACCATGTTTTGCACCCGCACATTTAGTGTGCAGACCACACTTCTCCAAAAATCCTCTAAGCTTCACGTGCCAGTTCTACTACTGCAGATGTATTTTTGTGGACCGCACTTTCTTCTGCAGCCGTAGAATTCCTTCTGCAAGCCGCACTTTTTCATGGTGCATTCTTTCTTGCCTTTATGAGCTTGAACACTCATTTTTGAGTTAGAATTCTTCATTAAGGTTCAATTATCCAACATGCCTGCAATTTGCACAATTTTATTAATTTTAGAAACAAGAATCATCAGTTTCGGACTAAAACCAAAGCAAGAAGGTACTAATAAGTGATTAAAATCCACACTTATCAAGGACATGTAATAGAGTGCAGCAGCAAGCACTTGAAATTTTGCCACCTCACTCGACTCTCTAACCCTCAAATTTCCTCTGAGTATAAATAAGAACAGTGGCCCAAATTTTACACTTTTCATTCTCTTTACTTTTATTGTTACTTTGAGAGATTGCTCAAAGAACTTGTACTTTCAATCACACACAACAATTTGCACTCACTCAAATCTTAGTGCTCTTACACTATCTGGTATACTTCACTTCATGTTGATTTTAATTTTATTTTGATTTTTGAATTTATATTTTCTTTTTAACTTCTCTTTAGGCCATATGTTATTGTATTCCTTCAATGTATCCATGTGGGGTAGTTGAGTACTGGGAAATTGATAAAGCATGTTAGATTGGGTTGGGTTAACTGATTTTCATGCCTATACCATGTTTCCAAGTAGAATTGAGCGAAACTTTTGCATAATTAGGTAAATAGACCTATCCCGTCTTTGTTCTTGACTATGCGGACCACACTTGGAATTGTGCAGTCCGCAAACTACTACTTAGGGTAACTAAAATGATATTCTATTTAGGCAGCCGCATTTTAATTGTACGGACCGTAAATTTGGTTGTAAGGCCGCATAATTGGTCCGTAGTGAAAATTAGAGACTCTCTCTCTAAGCATCTCAAGTGAGGACCGCAGGTTAATTGTGCAGACCACAATTGATTTCTGCGGCCACAGAAGCACTCCCCGCTGTCTATAAGAGAAGAAGCAACTAAATACTCAGCGCTCCAGCACTGAAATGCAGCCCGCATGTGGAATTGTGCGGTCCACACTTCTTTTTTGTCGACCACCCTTCAAAATGCGTGGACCGCATTTCACCATTTCAACTGCATGCTGAAATCCTGAAACCTTACTGCTTTCTATGCCCTCCACACATACTTATATGATTCTTAACTATTTGCAACATGAATTTCAACTACCAAGTCTCATTTTTCATATACAAACAATGGTACTGTCAAGAAGTCGAGGTGAATCTATAAAAGAAAGAGGTGTATCTTCAAGGGGTAGGGGAGAGGTTCCATGCACCCAAGTGTGCAACGAGCAATTACCAAGAAGACAACTACAAGCCGGGGGAGAGCTAGAAGACTCTCAAAGTCTAGTTCGTATGCCCCTTCTAGAGAGGCCACCGAGGAAATTTGGTATCTTTACCGGAGAAGCACACTGAAGAACAATCTAGGTCATAAAAGCAGTCAGAGCCTCTAGATGTGCCTTCCACATCCCACAGCTCTTCCTAGGGTTCAGAAAGTGATAGTTATGAGTCAATGTAGCTGCTCCGAGCTCTAATTCTGATGATGCCCCGGATGATGGGAGAGGGGGATCAGGTGAAGAGGCAGGCATGGCAAGATCAAAGAAGAAGGTTGTCTGGGAAGACAGATTTTTTGAGTCTACGAGCAGTTTCCGACTTCTGAATGTGGTGAAAAGAGAGTTCCTTGACTTACAAGAGACAGTTCTTCCTTAAAGACTTAGACAAATATAACCCTACAGCCTTAGAAAAATTTATCAAGAGAAAAGTGTGGATGTAGTTTACTGAGAAACTGGTGGATATGAAGGAGCATCTTGTCGGGGAATTCTATGCCAACACAGCACATATTCTCAACGGGACAAAGGTCACCAAGGTGCGCTTGAAAGTGAAGTTTGATCAACATACTTTGAATGTGTACTTGGGGTTTGATAATGTGTAGCTGAAGGAGTATCTGGAGAAGTTTGCTCTGAAAAAATAGGCTAGACCATGGCTCGCAGAGATTCTTGCACCTGGACCTACTCCCCCTTGGATAGGTACCGGGGTTCCAATCCTCCTGAACACTCTGAGCTTTGATGCAAAAGGGTGGAAGACCTTCGTGTTTAGGAGACTTGATCATGTTTGATTGATAGCATCATGCCCCTTCCACGAGCTATATTGGTGGCTTCTATTATAGTTGGGTACCCGATCAATGTGCGTGCCCTGATGTCGGCTAACATCTCCCTTGTGGCACAGCATTGTAACACCTCTTATCCTTACACCAGCACTATTACAAAGTATCTGAGGGGTGCCAAGGTGGACTCAAGTTCAAGCCTACAGGACCATTTGATTAATACAAGTTGCAAGATCCGAGGAACCTAAAGCAGAGAATTCATCATCCTACTACTACTGGCCAGTCTGATGAGCCGGTAGTGGTAGCTCTTGGTCCGTCTGATATTCCATCTACTTTGGTTGAGCCTTCTACCAGTGCCTCAACTGCTTTCCCTAAGAGACCATCCTTAGCTTCTACGACAGCTCCTACTATAGTGCCTACCACAGCTCCAAGGTTGGTGCCCATGCCTATTGTCTGCCTTGCGGGTGTCTCTGACACTTTTGAGCCTCAACAACTGGATGCAGGCAACAACTTCAAAGTTGTCTAAGATCTCTAGTACAGTTGCAGGGCACTCATCTCCACAGGTACCCTTGGATTCCTCTAAGATAGATAAGAAACTCAGCAAAGTCTTGGACAACCAGAAAGTCATCATGGATACACTGGTACAACATGGTGTTGTGATTAAGAGGTTGACCAAGCAGATAAAGAAAATGATCAGTCCAGCAAGAAGTCAGTTGATGCACTTCGAGCTGAGATGACCCGGATAGCTGAGGCCGGAGATTTGGCTTTTGACATGCTTCTAGACCCCTCCCAGCCTCACCCAGATCCATCTTCTCATGATACTCCCGCTGCTCAAACTGAGGAGTCATGCCTTGCATCCGACACTGCTGAAGCAGTGCATGGCATGTTCAGCTCTCGGGATGCTCCCACACTCGATGATGATATTTAGTTAGTTGATCCTGCTAGGACTGATGCTGCTAGTAACACAGTGATGATCGAGGACACTTAGGGAGTCTCTTAGCCTCTCTGTTCTTTGATCTTATTTTGTTAAGCATTGGGAACAATGCTTCTTTTTATTCGGGGAGGGGGAGGAGTGGAGGGGTTGGAGCATATTTGATGATTTGATGCATTTAACAACTTTGGAATGTAATAATTGGATGACTTTACTTTTTCTTATCTTTAGTAGTTTCTACACTTATTAGTATTTAGTGTTTATCTTTTATTGAATTTATTTTGGTAGATTTTATGTTTTTTGTATTAGTATTGATAATAAGCCTTTAGTTTTCTTAATGTTATGGTTCTTTCCAAAGGTAGTCTTTTGTATGAACCGGGTGACTCTTCCCGAGGATGGATAGTGTGACAACTTTCTTAAGGGAATGAATCAGTTTCATGTTTAGGTAATAGTAGTAGTATGTAGAAATGAATAACAGTCCTAACTAAGTCATTCTCTAAAAAGAGTTATTCATGCTTCATTTGGCACCAACATACTTAATTGCATGCTTATAGCTTGAAACAAGGTTTTTTAAATAAGTTTAGTGACTTTGAGGTTCTTGAGTTGACTTTGATAATTATTAGGTGGTTTAATGGACTATAGTGATCTTTAACTTGAATGTAATCATTGTGGGCTTTAGACTCTATCCTCTTTTACGGTCTAGTTTCATGAGAGGTGAGGTGAACTCTTGTTGCTAGTACAAGTACTTGAGTGAATAGTCTAGAACTTTCCCCAAATGTGTTTCAAGATGAAATTCTAAGTTTGCTTGGTTTGAAAAATAATTGTAGGTTTTCCTTGGACCATTTGAGCTTTCTATTGCCACCCGATGATCGTTATCCCTAGTAAACCCCTTTGAGCTTTTAGCGTTTCTCTGTTGGTAACCTTACTACAAGCCATTACCCATTTTGATCATAATCATGTATTGGTACCCCGAACCTTCCTTAACACTCATATGTAATAAGTGGCTCAAAGACTAAGTTTAGGGGGAAAAGTTTAGGAATCTAAAGGGGTATCAAGGCACTAAAAAGAGAGGGAAAAAATGATCTCCATGAAAAGAGAAAGCAAGAAAAGAAAGAACAAAAATGAAATACAAAAATAAAATAAAAAGGGAGATTGATGAAATTGAAGAAGAGGCAATTATCTCTAGTATGAGCATCAAGGGAGAACAATGAAATGAACAATAAAGAGTGATGACAAGTGTCACGATCCAAAATCCACTATAGGTCGTGATAGTGCGTAATGCCTCTGTCAGGCAAGTCAACGGTTATTTATCACCTTAATTACTCATTTTATTACTTGAAATCACAGTTTCCATTAATTAGTACCAAATAGAATTTACAGGGTGAAGTGATTAAAATTTCGTGAACCATCATACTAAACATCTAGTAGAAATCCTCAAAACTCGGTGTCACAAGTACATGAGCATCAACTAGGAAATATAATAAAGGAAAAAGGCCATTATTACCCATGTACTACTGTAAATAGTATATGTTTGTCCTATGTTTCACTTTACGTCCAAAACCCACCCTACTGTTAACAAACTTGATGGAAATGCCCCTAACCCTAATGGATGGCCAATGTGGCAGCTGACCCACTCTAATTTTTCCATGTTAGCTGCCAAGTCACTTATTTACTCAATTAAAAAAAATTAAAACATCTCCGAATACAAGAACTCTGGTCTGAAAAAGAAGAACTTAAGGAATCACTAACTAAAAAGATCGAGACGATGTCAAAAGTCATAGAAGTTGAAGCAATAAAATGAAAAGTATGTCGGAATCTGGCCGGAGTTGGGTCGAAAATGTTCTTCAGGATCTTTTTTCTTCTCTTCCATCATTTTTCATGTGAAATACTATCTCCCAAGAACCAAAAAAGATTAAATAGGAGTTGCATTAGTATCCGGCCACTAGAATCCGACAAATCCATCGAAGCAACTCCACATTACCCCATCCTAAAGGTATAAACTTTTTGTTGTCAAATTAAACCATATTTCATGGATCAAAACTTGTTGGTGGGTTTCACTAGGAGATAGGGAAGCATTTGCTTTAGACTTTACATAGAAGTTAAGAAAACAAAAAATTAAGCAACAAGAATCTGAAATTCTTTCTTGTTTCCTAAGAAAATCGAGTGAAAAAAAATAAAAATCGGAGCTTGAAACGAGAAGAATAACATTGATGTTTATAGTCCAGGATCTAAAATTTTTGTGGTCAAATTAAACCATGTTTCATGGATGAAAATCTGTTGGTGGGTTTCACTAGGAGATATGGAAGCATTTGGTTCTAACTTTACATAGAAGTTAAGAAAATTAAAATTTAAGCAACAAGTATCTGAAATTCTTTCTTGTTTCCTACCAAAATGGGGTGGAAAAAATCAGAGCTTGAAACGGGAAGAATAACAGTGATGTTTATAGATTTGAAAAAAAATTCACCATTGAAGGATTTGTAAGAATACTTAAAGAACATAAAATGGGTATTCTAATTTGTTGAAGTTTAAGCAAAGTGTTAGCTGAAATTTGTTGAGAATATTAATGTTGAGAAGTTATGGTTGCAATTTGAGTCAGTTTGATGAAAGACATGGCCTAATTTGGATTGAAAATTTTAAAGCAAAGATGAAGAACTCATGGAAGAAAAAGAAGTAGGGAGCCCGGAGGGGGTGGGTTTGGGGATATGTTTTAATTTTTTTTTTATTGAGTAAATAAGTGACTTGGCAGCTGACATGGAAAAAATGGAGTGGGTTAGCTGCCACATTGGCCATCCGTTAGGGTTAGGGGCATTTCCGTCAAGTTTGTTAACGGTAGGGTGGGTTTTGGATGTAAAGTGAAAAGAAGGACAAACTTGTACTATTTACAATAGTACAGGGATAATAATGGCCTTTTTCCCTATAACAAAATACAATTTCTGTCTGGAATACAAGTTAGATAGGAGAATATAAATAATGCTGATGGAGACTCTATATGCTGCGGATCATAGTATAGAATGCAGCTCACCGAAAAGTACCCGCAATAGCCACGCCTCTACACACAGAGGACCACCCAAAACATATATGTACATGCACAATAAGTGTAGCATGAGTACGTAAATCAACACGTACCTAGTAAGTATCTTGCCTAACCCCAGAGAATTAGTGACGAGGGGATGATATCGACACTTACTAGTGAACCAATAAGACAGATACAGTAAGAGTAAACAAATATGAGGCAGAGTAAATAAACGACATAAAGAAGTATAAATACTTGGTATAATCCATCTCTTAACCCCAAACTCAAGCTCTCAACTAGAAGTTACCTTATCAACCGGAGAGAGAGAGAGAGAGGGAGAGAGAGAGAGAGTGTGTGTATATATATATATATATATATATAGGCATCACAATATAGGTCTTCATAATTAAAATAAGGGAAAAACTTAGAAATAGGCTTCTTGTCAAATTTTACGCACTATTCCATAAGAGTATTTTATCGAAATGCCGAGACGTACGGCCCGATCCCATCATTTTGTGTGCATTGTTGAGGGTCTAACAGCACGAACCATAGATGCATCTATTATACAGCCGAGGCGAACGTCCTGCTTCCATGAGAGTGTGATACTTCTGAGGCGAACGGCCCGATCCTATTAGAATAAGAAGCTCTAACGGGACCTTGACTTGACTCACGAATAAACGTGTGAGTTATGAACTTTAAGGAAAACCCTTTCGAGGAAAACACTTAGCACGGGAGAAATCCATAAAAGGGGCACAATTATTTCGCGACTAATCATGAAGCTCATCAAATCTCTAAAATAGGAAATCTATCTCTCTACGCAAGTCTAGTATCAAGTTGTAATGAAAAACAAAGGGATTTAATAGGCAAGGAACAACTCAAATAGTACAGTTATAGCATGGCGTGAACCTAAGTCTACCCAAACATATCATAAATCTTACTATGTACGGACTCTCGTCACCTCGTGCGTACATAGCCCCCGCAGCAATTGGCACATATCAAATACATCACCTAGGGGTAGTTTCCCCCCTACAGAGTTATATAGGAGACTTACCTAGCTCTGTAGTTATATAACCGGCTCCAAAGCCTCTCTAACACCTCAAATCGATGCCCGTCGATTCAAAACTAGTCAAAAGATGTGCAAACCAATAATGATATACTCTAATACTCATAATAATTACAAACTCCGCTCGAAAAGTCTATACAATCAACTCTCGGGCCCACGTGCCCGAAATCCAAAACTTTTCGATCATAAACATTACTCATAACATAACGAACTCAAATATATCGTTTATTCTCAATTCCATGTCTAATTTCGTTGCCAAAATCTAAAAATACTAAATTCTAGATTTTCTACCAAAATCTCAAATCTCTATTAATTTCCATGTTCCAATCCATGTATAATTCATGCATTTAACTCACAATGAGAAGAAATCACTTACCCCATAATAGATGATGAAGATGGCACTCTAAAATTGCTCTAAGGTCGGATCTCATGGAAGAAAATAAGATGAAAATGAGCCAAATTCCTCTTTTAAAAGAACACCTCTGCCCAGACAACCTTCCACTTCTGCGATCAGTTTGGCCGCTTTTGTGGTGTCGCTTCTGCAGCGAAATCCATGCGTCTACGAATTCATGCCCAACAGCCCCTGCCCGCTTTTGCTCTCCAGGCACCACATACGCGATCACGCAGGTGCGGGGATTTCTTCTCACCTGCGGCCTCTGCCCCGATCACCTCCAGTCACTTCTACGATCCACCTCCTCGCTTCTGTGACTAAGCTTCCACAGAAGCGATCGCACCAGCAGCAGAAATTTTCCAACTTTTCCTGAAGTACAAAAATCGATCCGTTAACCATCAAGAATCCAGCCGTGACCCTCGAGACTTTAACCAAATGTACCAACACGTCCCAAAATATAATATGAACTTAGTGGAAGCCTTAAACCACGTCAAACAACATCAAAATCATGAATCGCGCCTCAAATCAAACTTATAACTTTTCAAATTTCCAAATTATATATCTTGTGCCGAAACATATCAAATAAATCTAGAATGACTTCAAATTTCGCACACGAGTTATAAATGACATAATAAGATATTCCAAGTCTCGAAACGCCAAACAGACATCGATAACATCAAAATCCACTTCAAACCAAACTTACGAAATTCTTAAACCTTTAAAATGCCAACCTTCCATAGTGAGCGCCGAAATTCTCCCGGGCAACTAGATACTCAAACCGAACATACTCCCAAGTCTGAAATCATCATACGAACCAGTTGGAAATCTTCCACTAAGTTCAAAATATAATATGAACTTAGTGGAAGCCTTAAACCACGTCAAACAACATCAAAATCATGAATCGCGCCTCGAATCAAACTTATAACTTTTCAAATTTCCAAATTATATATCTTGTGCCGAAACATATCAAATAAATCTGGAATGACTTCAAATTTCGCACACGAGTTATAAATAACATAATAAACTATTCCAAGTCTCGAAACCCCAAACAGACATCGATAACATCAAAATCCACTTCAAATCAAACTTACGAAATTCTTAAACCTTTAAAATGCCAACCATCCATAGTGAGCGCCGAAATTCTCCCGGGCAACCCGATACTCAAACCGAACATACTCCCAAGTCTGAAATCATCATACGAACCAGTTGGAATCTTCAAATCCCGATTCTGAGGTCGTTTACTTAAAAGTCAAGCCTAATTCAATTCTTCCAACTTAAAGCTTCCGAACTTAGAATTTTTCATCTGAATCAACTCTGAACTTCCCAAAATTCAACTCCGACCACGCGTACCAGTCATAATACATTCACTGAATCTACTCAAGGCCTCAAATTGCCGAACGATGCTCTAGAGCTTTGAACGACCGGTCGGGTCGTTACATTCCCCCCACTTAAACATACGTTCATCCTCGAACGTGTCAAGAACTGCTCCAGAGTTGCCCCAAAATTATTGTTTAACACCTTGTGCACCTAACCGTGCCACCAAAACTCAATTAAGCACATCAGCTCCAGTCAGACTGAATAGTCTCCCTTTTATTTAGTCAATAAACCATAGAACCAAATCCAACCTCTGAATTTCTCTACGAAACCTGATTCTAACATACGAACATCGTATTGATCATTACACACTGTACCAAAACATAATCATGGACCCATGCTGACATCACACAACGCACCGCATTACTCATTTGCCCAAAGCAGCCTCCTCCAAGCATAACCGTTGTAATTTCATTGACCTGAAGCCCCTAGTATACCTCAAAACGCATATAAGCCCTGTTCCAACTCTCGCAGTACTGCCACGACGGAATTCAATTCTTCCAATTTAAAGCTTCCGAACTTAGAATTTTCCATCTGAATCAACTCTGAACTTCCCAAAATTCAACTCCGACCACGCGTACCAGTCATAATACATTCACTGAATCTACTCAAGGCCTCAAATTTTCGAACGATGCTCTAGAGCTCAGAACGACCGGTCGGGTCGTTACATTCCCCCCACTTAAACATACGTTCATCCTCGAACGTGTCAAGAACTGCTCCAGAGTTGCCCCAAAATTATTGTTTAACACCTTGTGCACCTAACCGTGCCACCAAAACTCAGTTAAGCACATCAGCTCCTGTCAGACTGAATAGTCTCCCTTTTATTTAGTCAATAAACCTTAGAACCAAATCCAACCTCTGAATATCTCTACGAAACCTGATTCTAACATACGAACATCGTATTGATCATTACACAATGTACCAAAACATAATCATGCACCCATGCTGACATCACACAACGCACCGCATTACTCATTTGCCCAAAGCAGCCTCCTCCAAGCATAACTGTTGAAATTTCATTGACCCGAAGCCCCTAGTATACCTCATAACGCATATAAGCCATGTTCCAACCCTCGCAGTACTGCCACGATGGAAGAGATGCATAGACTCTCATAACCACTTATCGAATCAACAAATCATGGAGTCTCTCCTATTGACAAGGACCATTACCTCATTTTGAACTTAATAACGATATTTGCTCTTTAATATACCCCGACATAAATCCAATCGTACCGACTTCAGGTCCAATAACCTCGTCTCACCCAGTACAAGTTGTTCAGCATTAAGCCACCTGAAACACTGATCAAGATCTCATATGACGCCATCAATGCGCCAACAAGCTACAATCTTGAGTACGACACATAAGGAAGAACGAACTCTGGAAAAAGAACTACCTGGCCCGCGCAACAAATAAAATGATTGAACAGACACTATGAACCATCCTCAAAGATTCGAGAAACAAAATACACAAGAATGGAATAGTAATCATACTCATCATCTCACTATTGTGGCATGCAACCCGATCCATACACGATACCATTGCGACGTGCATCCCAATCCATACAACATACCCGTGGCGGCGTGCCGCCCAATCCACATATAACAATAAATAAGGAAATACCCATCAAGCCAAAATGCTTATACCTACGAAATACCGTATATCCACCATAAGTGCGCCAAGTGAAAAATTACAATCCTGGGGATACGGATTGTGCCATACACTACGAAACCCGAGCATAACTGAGGTGCGACAAAAGACATGTATCTCGAGAGCCATCATGCTCATATAACACAAGAAGCTACACGAGACCTCAACACACATGTGAATAATCAAGTCATCTCACGGCCCACATGGCACAATAGAGTATTACACAAAATAGCTGACGACGGGAATAACATTTTACGCCCAAAGACTCCTTCGTAAGCAATGCTATGGCGAATGAACACATCCAGCCTAACATAGAGAACACATTCACATTAGACCAAACACGGACCTCAAACCAATTTTGATCATACCATACCAGGCCAATAACCTTTCAAGGATCCACAAGGTCCCTATTCATGACACACACGAGCAGCCGTCCAATCTGGAACAAACTTACACAGTTCACAACCAACCGAATAGAGTGTCGTTCAGGCATAAACTCTCACATTAGTGACAGTGCCAGAATCTCCATACTTGGTTTCAATCCTTAACAATCAAGTGACTAACATAACACACTCATACAAATTTCCCCGTGGGATACGCTGGCACGATCCTTCGCACCGGGTAGCAAAGTTTGCACCTCCACACCACCAACCCTACTAATTATGTAAAGCCAACCAAAAGTCCACAATTAAATACACAAAACCTCTTACACAGGACACCGTCCTTAGGTGACAGTGAATAGAATGCCAGCTTACTCTGAACATCAATATTCTTCCCCACTCATCCGAGCTTGTGACATTCTTGTCAATACTAAACCGCAACCTTGATCCTCAACTTCCAATTCTCGTGCCGCTCACTGCACCTATTATGTCATTGTACGAGAGTACAAGAATTCATCATAACCCCTGAACTACTAGTAAAATAAACACTTTATTGGCTAGAATCCTTTCGCTTAACTCATCTCAGAAGAACCATTGCAACCCGCAACTGAAATTCCAACCGTAGAAAATACAAACCTCAAATTGTGATCTAAACCGCTATAACTCTTTCGGAATCCATTTACACAACAAGTCCATTTGAATCAAATACCTCCCATATTCATCAAGTTATGGTGGCTGTCAAGACCACATGCAAAACAACCAACCACACGTATAACTTCACACACCGAAGGAATTGATCATTGCCACAATCATGCTGATTCAACCAGTACTAACCGAACCAACTTCTTCTAGTTCCCTCTTGAATTGTCTTAGAAATAATAATAGCTCCATTCAAAACATACGAACTCAATATGAAATTATCCCGAGCGATCTGAATCACGAGACAACGTCGTCTCAATACACATGAACCATCTCATACCCTCCTCAAGCACACAATAACATCTCCAACCGGTACACCCATCCTGCAAGACTTTCCGTTAATCTGAAAATGTGTCCTTCCTTTTCTCCAATACTGTACTACAGACCCGATGATACCATAGGATGCTTCAGGCCCTTTTCATAACCCAATCTACGAACTCGATCCTTAACCACACAATGTACCCGAAATCCTTAAGCATTATGCTTTAATCCTTGAACCCACTAGGACCGTTGTTGAGAGTCACCCACTCTGACCTGGTCTCGAATATAACCAAACACCAATGCTCTACTAGTACATGAACACCCCCTTCAAAGAAGCAACGGGCTGAATTCCTTTCCTTGTACATCACAATCCACAAGAAGAATAAACTCTAAGTCTTCCCAAAACTTGCACATGGACCGATAAGGAAAAATATAACGCACATTTATCAAGTTTCTTGCTCATATTACCCCTGATGTTTTCCTTTCTTAGTCATAAATGATCCACCAATGCACCGACAACCATAGATTTAAGCGACACAATCGTGGACGGTGGGCTTACCCACTTAGCTTTAAGCTACAACCACGCAAATGTAGAGCCCATAAGATTCTCCCTTCTCAATTTACCATGATCTCGCAACGTCAACAGGCCAAATTTCTCGGAATCTTTTGTTAAACCTCTCTTGAACATTCCGAATTTATTAGCCATAATTGCATACTTGACTTTCTGTTGCGTAGTAAGTAGAACTCTTTGTGGAAACTTCATTAAAATCACGCAACCGTTGACCTGTCCATAGGAGATAGCCCTCCTATGGAATTCCATACTGACATCTCCCAACGATGCTACACTGGGTACAACTACCACGAAATCAATAAACCCTCCTGAGCCCATGCTCGTCCACCAGTTATACATATCTGTTCATTCCCCATTGGCATGAACTGAATCTCCGCCAATACATTCCAAACTCGAAGTCATGTCGTATCCCATTCCAACCTTCTTCATCACAGTAACCACCATTCCAAATAATATACGTAGACTTAATAACCTTCTATCACGGTCCCAAAATCACCCTAAACATTTTCAAGGCACGTGGTTATCCTACCACCTAATCTATACGCTACTCTGTCACTCCCAATTCGGCTAAACCATATTTTTAAGCAACTCTCCGACATATGTTCCATTCTTGACCTGCTAGCAATTCAACCACCGCGAGACATCTCCCACCATGTCATTCCTTATCCTTCGCTGCCCAATTGCTGCCTCAAATCAAAATCCACCTCCGTAGCACCTGAACTGATAAATTGCTACCAACTCCAAACCTCCTCAAAGATCATCTTTATCGATCCATTAGCATTAGAAATATCGATTCGATTCTGAACCGCCACACACTTCCATCTCCTCAGGCACCATTTCATGACACCCTGCCCCGAAGGCAAATCAAAGAAGACCATAACACCGGTGAACATCAATGCGTTCAAACAAGGATGACGACACCACATCACTAATGAAAATTCTTATCAAGTATTGGAACTCCATCAACCCAAGCCTAAACATCTATAGTTCGAGTGTGTTTCCGCTGCTATAATTAAATGCTGAACCTGTGAATTAACATTGTGAGATAACAACACATAAACATCATAGCAAATTTTTGCATAGCCTTAAAACCACGGGAAATGCGGATACTGAGCAAAATGACAGAACATCCCTCCACAAGGCGACAATGATAACCTGCCTGAATACGCAAGGATAACATCCTGCACCACGTCTGCAGTACCACCACCACACTTTGACGCCCAATTGATAATAATTTTTTCACGTCGCATAAGATTAAGTAGGAATTAAATAAAGGCATAAGCCTCAAAGGAATCAAATTGCACGAGGAGGAATCAAGAAGGGAAGTGCTCCTAACAGCTATGTAGCCTCTCGAAGATAAGTACAGATGTCTCCATACTGATCCACAAGACTCTACTAGACTTGCTCATGACTTGTGAGACCTAAGTGAACCTAGCGCTCTGATACCAATCTATCATGACCCAAAATCCACTATAGGTCGTGATGGCACCTAACGCCACCGTCAGGCAAGACAACAGTGATTTATCAGCTTAATTACTCATTTTACTACTTGAAATCATAATTTCCATTAATTAAATAGTACCAAATAGAATATACAGGGTGAAGTGATAAAAATTTCATGAACCGTCATACTAAACATCTAGTAGAAACCCCCAAAACCCGGAGTCACAAGTACATGGGAATCAACTAGAAAACATAATAAAATACAACATCTATCTGGAATACAAGTTACACAGAAGAATATAAATAATGTTGATGGAGATTTTGTATGTTGTGGATCAAAGTATAGAATGCAGCTCACCGAAACTTCCCCGAAATAGCCGGGCCTATACACCTAGAGGACGACCAGAAATATATATATACCTGCACAATAAGTACAGCAAGTGCAACATGAGTACGTAAATCGACGCATACCTAGTAAGTTTATAACCTATCTAGAGAAATAGTGACTAGGGGTCAACATCAACACTTACTAGCGGTCCAATAAGACATATACAGTAAGAGTAAACAGATATGAGGCAGCGTAAATAAATGACATAAACAAGTATAAATATGTGGTATAATCCTCCTCTTAACCCTAAACGGAAGCGCTCAACTAGAAGTTACCTCATCAACCGGAGTATATATATAACGGGCCTCACCAAATAGGTCGTCATAATTCAAATCAGAGAAAAACTCACAAATACACAGGCTTCTTGTCAAATTTTACACACGATTCCTTAAGAGTATTTTATAGAAATGCTGAGGCGTATGGCCTGATCCCATCATATTGTGTGCACTGTCGAGGTTCAAACGACATGAACCATAGATTCATTTATTATACTGCCGAGGCGAACGGCCTCCTCCCATGAGAGCGTGGTACTGTTGAGGCGAACAGGCCGATCCCATTAGAATAAGAAGCTTTAACGGGACCTTGGCCCCACTCACTAATAAATGTGTGAGTTATGAACATTAAGGAAAAACCTTTAGAGGAAAACACATAGCACGGGAGAAATCCATAAGAGGCGCAAAATTATTTCACGACTAATCATGAATCTCGTCAAATTTCTACAATAGAAAGTCTATCTCTCTATGCAAGTCTAGTCTCAAGTTGTCACAAAAAATAAAGGGATTTAATAGGCAAGGAAAAACTCAAACAGTACAGTTATAGCATGGTGTGAACCTAAGTCTACCCGGACATATCATAAATCTAGCTACGTATGGTCTCTCATCACCTCGTACGTACGTATCCCCCGCAATATTTAGCACATATCAAATAAACCTAGGGGTAGTTTCCCCCTCACAGACTTAGGCACGAGACTTACCTCGCGTCGAAGTTCCATAACCGACTCTAAAGCCTCTCTAACACCTCAAATCGATTCCCGTAGTTCAAAAACTAGCCAAACAATGTGAAAACCAATAATGATATATTCTAATACTCATAATAATTCCCAACTCCGCTCAAAAAGTTAAAAAAATCAACTCTCGGGTTCACGTGCGTATTCTGAAAATTTTCGAAGATAAACATTACCCATAACATTACGAACTCAAATGTATAATTTGTTCTCAATTCCATGTCAAATTTTGTGGCAAAAATCCAAAAATACCAAATTCTAGGTTTGCTACCAAAATCTCAAATTTCTACTAATTTCCATGTTCCAATCCATGTAGAATTCATGTATATAACTCATCATGAGAAGAAATCACTTACCTCATAATAGATGATGAAGATGGCACTCCAGATTTCTCCAAGGTCAACTCTCATGGAAGAATATGAGATGAAAATAAGTCGAATCCTGATTTTAAAAGAACACCTCTGCCCAGATGACCTTCTGTTTCTGCGATTAGCTTGGCCTCTTCTGTGGCGTCGCTTCTATGGCGAAATCCACGCGTTTGTGAAGTCATGCCCAACAACCCCTGCCCTCTTCTGCGCTCCAGGCACTGCATCTACGATCACGCAGGTGCGGGAATTGATTCGCACATCCAACCTCTGCACTGATCACCTCCAATCGCTTTTGTGATCCACTTCCTCACTTATGCGAGGTTTCTTCTGTGACCAGGCTTCCGCAAAAGCGATCGCACCAACATCAAAAATTTTCCAGCTTTTCTTTAAGTCCAAAAATCAATCTGTTAACCATCTGAAATCAACTCGCGGCCCTCGGGACCTTAACCAAATATACCAACACGTCTCAAAATACAATACGAAATTAGTCGAAGCTTTAAATCACGTCAAACAACATCAAAATTATGAATCGCGCTTCAAATAAAACTTATAAATGTTCAAATTTACAAATTCTATATCTTGTGCCAAAACGTATCAAATAAATTTGGAATAACTTCAAATTTTGAATATGAGTCATAAATGACATAACAAAGATATTACAAGGCTCGGAACCCCAAACGGACATCGATAACATCAAAATCCACTTCAAACCAAACTTATGAAATTCTTAAACCTTTAAAATGTCAACCTTCCATAATAAGCGCCGAAATGCTCCTGGGCGTCCCGATACTCAACCCCAACATATTCCCAATTCCAAAATCATCATACGAATCTATTGGAACCTTCAAATCCCAATTTCGAGGTCTTTTACTCAAAATTCAAGCCTTAGTCAATTCTTCTAACTTAAAGCTTACAAACCTAAGATTTTCCATCTGAATCAACTTTGAACTTCTTGAAATTCAACTCTAACCACACGTAGAAGTCATAATACATCAAGTGAATCTACTCAACGCCTTAAACCACCAAATGATGAGCTAGAGCTTAAAACGACCGGTCGGTCGTTACAGCAAGTCTCTCTAGTCTCCAAGAAAAAGAAATGCCTATAAAGATTTGGCAATTGTGAGCCAAGAAATGAAAATGTGGAGTACTTAAGGAAGGATGTAATCACTTATCTCATATGGTATCCTATCCTAATCCAAAATCTTTCATTACAACTCGAAAGAAGTTCTACTTGATTTTGAACCGAGTGATTTGCATGAAAGAATAAGATTCCTTGATGAGTGAAGCTAATTTTTGAAGCTATAATGTCACACTAGAGTTACATACAAGTCATCTATGTTTAAAAATTTGTCACCTTGTTGAAAATGCATAAGTATTATGGGTAATTATTGATCCCAATTGAGTATGAATGACTTACAATTGACTCTTTGAAATGAACCTTCATTTAGGAGATGTGGGAACTAATGTCTTTGCTTGGGGACAAGAAAAGATAAGATGACTCTTGTATTTTAGGACTCTATTCTGTGCTCATTAGCCTTAAAACCTCATTTTTACCCTCCTCAATTTGCGTGCCCAGTCCGGGCATAATTTCGGAAATCTTTTATGTGGAAAATTTAAGAAATAATAATTTTTGGCCTTTAAAAGTGATTTTAGTTGACTTCGATCAACATTTTGAGAAAATGGACCCAAACCCGCATTTCGACGGTCCCGGTGGGTCCGTAGTAAAATATGGGATCTGGGCGTATGCCCGAAATCGAATTCCGAGATCCCTAGCTCGATAAATGAATTTTTGACTAAAATTGAATTACTGAAAATTAATGATTTTAAAGAATTTGCTTAATGTTTGATCTTGATAGTATCGGGTCCATATTTTGGTTTCAGAGCCCGGTACAGGTCCGTTATGATATTTAAACCTTCTTTGTGAAATTTGGTGAGAAATAGAACTGATTTGATGTGATTTGGATCCTCGGTTGAGAAAATAAAAATCTTTTACGTCATTTTACAAGAATTCAACCTAAAAAGTAGGAATTTAATGGTAGAAATTGGAGGATAGAATTAGGGATTTTTGGGAAATTGGAAATTGGACCTCAATTTGGGGTCGGATTTCGAAACTAATTATATATTCGGGCTCGAGGGTGAATGGGTGAACGAATTTGGGTCCGAACCTCGAGTTTTGACCAAGCAGGCCCGGTGTCGGTTTTTGACTATTTGGGGAAAAATTTGGGAAACCTATAATTATGTATGGAGACTGATTCCTTTAGCGATAATTGATATTATTAAGCTAATTATGACTAGATACGAGTGGGTTGGAGGTGAATTCTAGAGGAAAAGCGGTACTTCAGGAGTGAGTGGCTTGTGGATCGAGGTAAGTGTCGTGTCTAACTTTAGCTTGAGGGATTAGGTGTCGATTGACTATTTTCTACGTGTTTGGTTGTTGAGTACAAAGTATAGGTGAGGTGACGAGCACCTATACGTTGTTGTCGAGTCATAGCATGCAAGTGAGTCCTATTGTTGAACTGTTGTAGTCTTTAATCAACTTGTTCATGTTTATCTTAGCTAATTGATATGTTGGACATTTCTTTTCCTGTTTTACTGTAATTTGTTAATTTTTGAGTATTGACTCAAGGTTGAGATCGATATTGTGGCATTAAATATTGAAGTAAGACTTATTTATGATATTTTTGTATCTTTGTTGCTATTGATCATTGTTTTGGTGAGGAAGAGTGTAAAGCACGAAGGGTGATGTCGTGCCATGTTTGTGAGTGAGTGTTAATGCACGAAGGGTGATGTCATGCCATGTTTTTGTGAGTGATAAAGCACGAAGGGTGATGCCGTGTTATATTATGAGAGAGTTAATGCAAGAAGGGTGATGTCGTAACGTTCTATTTATTTATTTGGAAAGGTTGAGATTAAAAGCAGGAAGGGTGATGCCGTGCAGTTTTCTTTCGTTGTTTTATCTACTTAAATCATTTAAGGCATATTGTTTTATTCTGTCTTATCATTGTTTCTCATTTCTTATATTGTGAAACCCCATTGTATGTCCCCTTCCCTTTATTTCCTACTCTATTTCTTTCATTATCTGTTGTTGCTACTTGTATGATTTTACGGCACAGGTTATATGTGGGTGTCTTGTCCTAGCCTCGTCACTACTTTGCCGAGATTAGGCTCGACACTTACCAGTACATGGAGTCGGTTGTACTGATGCTGCACTCTGCACTTTCTGAGAAAATCCAGGGGTCGGTCCGGCTGATTCCGAGCTTCGCCGTTGACTTCTTCACCCGGAGACCCAAGGTAGATCTGCCGACGTTCGCAAGTTTCTGGATTCCCCTCATATCTATTTACTTAGTATTTTTCTTCAGCCAATTACTTGTAGATAAATCATAGTAGTCCGTGAGTTGTAACTCCAGATCATGGGTATATATATATATATAAACACACACATATAGCATATGCGCGGTGTTATTATGAATTTTTTGTTTCTTATTTAATTTATCATGTGTTGAATCGTAGTAATTTATGCAAGTTTTAAAGATTTTTATGCTTTAAATCTCTAATGTTGCCTTGCCTAGCAAGTGTACCGTTAGGCGCCATCACGGTCCCGACGGTGGGGATTCGGGTCGTGACAAGTTGGTATTAGAGCACTAGGTTGCTTAGGTCTCACAATTCACGGACAAGCTTAGTAGGGTCTAGGGGATCGGTACGGAGACATCTGTACTTATCTCTAGAGGCTATAAACTTAGGAACAAATTCACTTTTATTCAACTATGTCGTGTGATTTTTGTTATCTCAATACTGATTGGACTCTCCTATTCTTATTCTCTCGCAAGATGGCGAGAACACGTATCGCTTCTTTCACTAATCAGCAGCTGAATCCTCCAGCAGCAGCTCCTACGAGGAGCAGAGGTCGAGGTCGTGCAAGAGGCCGGGGTAGGGGCAGGGCTCGACCCAAGGCCTAAGAAGCAGCTCTAGCTGCGGAGTCTCAGGTAGAGTTCGTTGAGGAGGTTCTAGCTCAGAGCGTTCCTGCTGGACCAGCTCAGGTCCCAGAGGGGTTTATTTCCACCCCGGAGCTATAGGACGCCTTGGTCCGATTAGTGGGCCTTATGGAGAGTGTGGCCCAGACTAGCGCATTCCCCACGGCACCAGCCGTATCTCAAGCTGGAGGAGGATCCCAGACTCCTGCCACCCACACTCCGGAGCAGATGGCTCCCCAGTTTCAGACTCCAGCAGCCTATCCAGTTGGAGTAGTTCAGTCGGTTACTACAGCACCGCCTGGTGATGGATCAGATATATCCTCTGAGGCCTTGTGGACATTGGATAGGTTTACCAAGATTTTCCTAGTTTATTTCAATGGTGCCACTTCAGAGGACCCCCAGGAGTACCTTGATAGCTGTCATGATGTCCTTCGGAATATGGGTATATTAGAGACCAATGGGGTCGACTTTGCTGCTTTTCAGATGACTGGCTCCGCCAAGAAATGGTGGAAAGATTATTTATTGACCAGACCAGTTCTCACATCTCTTCTTAGAGAAGTTTCTACCTATTACCTTGAGGGAGGAGCAGTGTCATCAGTTCAAGTGTCTTCAGCAGGGCAGCATGACTGTTACTCAATATGAGACTCATTTTGTGAACTTGGCCTGTCATGCTATTCTTTTGCTCCCCATAGAGAGAGAGAGAGAGAGAGAGAGGGGAGGTTTATTGAGGGGCTTGCTCAGCTTATCAGATTGCATATGGGAGGTAGGGAGTGAGATTTCTTTCCAGGATGCGGCTAATGTTGCCAGACGAGTTAAGATGGTTCTTGGACAGGGAGGTCAAGGGTCAGACAAGAGACCTCGCCATTTTGAAGGATTCAACGGTGCCTCATCTTGAGGAGGGGGTACTTATGGTAGAGGTCGTCCTCCCAGGCCATTTCATTCAGCACTCCAGGCATCCCACGGTGCCCCAGGTGGTCGTGGACTTTATATGTGTTATTCTGATCAGCCAGCCTACGCTCCACCAACTCCTATCAATGCACCTTCTTTTTAGAGTTTTCAAAGTGGTTATTCAGGTCGACAGGGCCAGTTTTCCAACCAGCAGTCTCAGGATCCGAGGTCATGTTATACTTGTGGTGGCACGAGGCACATTGCTAGATATTGCCCTTGTGCGTCGAGTAGTTCTCAGCACCAGAATTATCATGACATGGTTTCGGCACCAGCTGCTGCACCGCCTGCCCAGCCAGCCAGAGGTAGGGGTCAATTAGTCAGAGGTAGGGGCCAGATTATTAGAGGTGGAGGTCAGGCCGCTAGAGGTGGAGGCCCACCAGTTAGAGGTCATCAGAGACATGGTTCAGGGTGGTGGGGTCCAACCTCGATGTTTTGCCTTCACAGCCAAACCTGTGGCTGAGTCATTCGATGTTGTTATCACATGTACTATTTCAGTTTGCAGTGGAGATGCTTCAGTTTTATTTGATCCAGGGTCTACTTACTCCTATATGTCATATTATTTTGCTTCATATTTGGTTGTCCCCCATGATTCTTTAAGCGCCCTGTATATGTGTCCACGCCCGTGGGGGATGCTATTATTGTAGATCGTGTGTATCGTTCATGTGTGGTCACTATTGGGAGTCTTGAGACCATTGTAGACCTTCTGCTCCTTGATATGGTTGATTTTGATGTTATATTGGGCATGGATTGGCTGTCACCCTATCACGCTATCTTGGACAATCACGCCAATATAGTGACATTAGCCTTGCCGGGGTTGCCTCAATTAGAGTGGAAAGGGACTCCCGGTCATTCTTCCAGCAGGGTTATTTATTATATGAAGGCTCACCGTATGGTCGAGAAGGGGTGTTTGGCCTATTTGTCTTACGTTCGTGATTCTAGTGTTGAGGTTCCCTCTATGGATTCCGTGCATGTTGTTTGTGAGTTTCCTGAAGTATCTCCTGCAGGCCTGTCGAGGATTCCACCTGACAGGGATACTGACTTTTGTATTGACTTGGCTCCGGGCACTCAGCCAATTTCTATTACGCCATATCGGATGGCCCCACCAGAATTGAAAGAATTGAAGGACCAATTGCAGGATTTGCTTGATAAGTGATTTAGTAGACCAAGTGTCTCGCCCCGGGGTCCGCTGGTTTTGTTCGTGAAGAAGAAGGATGGGTCTATGAGGATGTGTATAGATTATTGGCAATTGAACAAAGTCATAATCAAGAACAAGTATCTGTTGCCGAGGACTGATGATTTATTTGATTAGCTTCAGGGTGCCAAGGTATTATCGAAGATTGATTTGAGATCTGGCTACCATCAGTTGAAAATTAGGGTGTCCGATGTCCCTAAGACAACTTTTCGGAGGAGGTATGGGCACTATGAGTTTTTGGTGATGTCCTTTGGGTTGACCAATTCCCCCGCAACATTTATGGACTTGATGAACCGAGTGTTCAAGCCTTAACTGGATTCCTTTGTGATTGTGTTTATTGATGACATTTTGATATACTCCCGCAGTCGAGAGGAGCATGAGCAGCACCTTAGGATAGTGCTCCGGACTTTGAGGGATAGTTAGTTGTATGCTAAATTTTCGAAGTGCGAGTTTTTGTTGGATTCAGTCTCTTTCTTGGGTCACATCAGCAAAGGGTATTCAGGTAGATCCTAAGAAGATTGAGGCAGACAAGATCTGGCCTAGACCCACTTCAGCTACAAAGATAAGGAGCTTCTTGGGTTTGGCGGGTTATTACCTTTGATTTGTGGAGGGGTTTTCACTATAGCAGCCAGGTTGACCCAGAAGGGGGCCCCATTCAGATGGTCGGACGAGTGTGAGGCGAGCTTTCAAAATCTCAAGACAGCTTTGACCACAGCGCCAATGTTAGTGTTACCATCAAGTTCATAATCTTACACGGTGTATTGTGATGCCTCCCATGTTGGGCTTGGAGCGGTATTGATGCAGGAGGGCAGGCTGATTGCGTCTCGGCAGTTGAAGGTTCATGAGAAGAATTACCTTGTTCATGATTTAGAGCTGGTAGCCATTGTTCACGCGCTGAAGATTTGGAGGCATTATCTTTATGGCATGTCATGTGAGCTTTTCACGGATCACCGCATCCTTCAGTATTTTTTCAAGAAAAAGGATCTCAATTTGAGGCAAAGGAGGTTGTTAGAGATATTGAAGGACTATTGATATCACCATATTGTATCATCGTGAAAGGACAATGTGGTGGCTGATGCATTGAGTAGGAAGGAGGTGAGTATGAGTAGCCTTGCATTCATTCCAGTCAGTGAGAGACCGCTAGCTTCAGATGTTCATACTTTGGCCAATCAGCTTGTGAGGTTGGATATTTCAGAGCCTAGCCGTGTTCTAGCTTGTACTGTCGCTCGATCTTCCTTGTTTGAGAGTACAGAGATCAACAGTATGATGAACCTCACTTGATGGTCCTTAGGGACACAGTTCGGCACGGTGGTGCCAACCAGGCTATCGTTGGAGATGACGGCGTTTTGAGGATGCAGGGTCGTGTATGTGTGTCTAATGTTGGTGGGAATCGTGAGTTGATCCTTGAGGAGGCTCACAGTTCTCGGTATTCTATTCACCCGGGCGCTGCAAAGATGCACCACGACCTGCGGCAACATTACTGGTGGCGAAGGATGAAAAAGGATATAGTTGTTTATGTGGCTCGGTGCCTGAATTGTCAGCAGGTGAAGTATGAGCATCAGAGACCCGGTGGTTTTCTTCAGCAGATGGAGATTCCTGAGTGGAAGTGGGAGCGTATCACTATGGACTTTGTTGTTGGACTCCCACGGACTCAGAGGAAGTTCGACGCCATATGGGTCATTGTGGATAGGCTGACTAAGTCAGTGCACTTCATTCCTGTGGCAGTTACCCATTCTTTGGAGTAGTTGCCAGAGATTTATATTCGGGAGATCGTCCGTCTTCGCGGTGTGGCTTTTTCTATCATTTCTGATCGAGGTACACATTTTACCTATCACTTTTGGAGGGTAGTACAACGTGTGTTAGGTACGGGGGTTGAGCTGAGCACAGCATTCCATCCTTAGACGGATAAGCAGTTTGAGCGTACTATTCTGAGTTTGGAGAATATCCTCTATGTTTGTGTCATAGACTTCAAAGGATTATGGGATCAGTTCTTGCCCCTTGCAGTGTTCTCCTATAATAACTGCTACCAGTCGAGCATTCAGATGGATCCTTATGAGGCATTATATGGTAGATGGTGCAGGTCGCCAATTGGGTGGCTTGAATTGGGGGAGGATCGGTTGTTGGGTACAGATTTAGTATAGGAGGCCTTGGACAAGGTCAAGATTATACAGGATCAACTTCATTCAGATCAGTCTAGGAAAAAGAGTTATGTTGACCGTAGAGTTCGTGATGTGGCATTCATGATCGGGGAGAGAGTATTGCTTCGGGCATCGCCCATGAAGGGTGTCATGAGATTTGGAAGGAAGGGCAAGTTCAGCCCTAGGTATATCTGGCCTTTTGAGATTCTCGAGAGAGTGGGGGAAGTGGCTTATAGACTTGCGTTGCCTCCGGGGTTATCAGCGGTTCATCTAGTATTTCATGTGTCCATGCTCCAGAAGTATCATGGTGACCTGTCCCACGTATTGGATTTCAGCTCTGTCTAGTTGGACAAGGATCTGACTTATGAGGAGGAGCCGGTAGCCATTCTAGACCGGCAGGTTCGTCAGTTGAGGTAGAAGAGTTATCCTTCAATTTGAGTGCAGTGGAGAGGTTAGCCTGTCGAGGCAGCTACTTGGGATTCTGAGTCGGACATGCGGAGTAGATATCCCCACTTGTTCGCCAGTTTAGGTACTTTTTTATATTCGTTCGAGGACAAACGTTTGTTTTAGAGGTGGAGATTATGATGACAAAAAGGGTCGTCTTTTTTTAAAGACTCTATTCTGCACTCGTTAGCCTTAAAATCTCATTTTTACCCACCTCGATTTGCATGCACAGTCTAGGCGTAATTTCGCAAAGCCTTTATGTGCAAAATTGAAGAAATAATAATTTTTGGCCTTTAAAACTGATTTTAGTTGACTTCGGTTAACGTTTTGAGAAAATGGACCCGGACCCGTGTTTCGACGGACCCGATGGTTTCTTAGTAATATATGGGATCTGGGATTTTTTTCCTTAATCAAATTCCGAGATCCCTAACTCGAGAAATGAATTTTTGACTAAAATTGAATTACTGAAAATTAATGATTTTAAAGAATTTTCTTAATGTTTGATCTTGATGGTATCGGGTCCGTATTTTGGTTCTGGAGCCCGATAAAGGTCCATTATGATAATTTAAACCTTGTTTGTGAAATTTGGTGAGAAACGAAACTGATTTGACGTGATTCGGACCCTCGATTGAGTAAATAGAAATTTTAAAGTGTTCTTGAGAATTTCCTATGTTTTGGTGTTGAATTCGTTGTTCGAGGCGTTATTTTGGCGATTTGATCCCACAAACAAGTCCGTGTGATATTTTTAGACTTGTGTGCATGTTTGATTTGGAGCCCTAAGGGCTCGGGTGTCATTCGGGCGATGCAAAAGTTGAGTTCAAACCTCAACTAGGTTGCTGGTGCACCAGATCTGTTGTGCCCGCACCTGCGAGCCTTTGGTCGCAGGTGCGAGCGATAGCCCTGCAGGTGCGACCCAAGCCTGTGACTCCATTTTCCGCAGATGCGGACTTCTCTCCGTTGGAGCGGGATCGCAGAAGCGGAACCCTGCCCGCAGGTGCGGCCCCAGTCGGCCCAGTCCTTTTTCGCAGAAGCAGACATCAAATCTGCATGTGCGGATACACAGGTGCGACAATAGCACCGCAAGTGCGAAGGTCGATGGGCAGTGAGTTCATTAATTCGGAATCCAGCCATTTTTCTTCTCGTTTTCAAAAGATAGGAGACCTAGGGCGATTTTTCAAAGACATTTTCTTCCCCAAATCATAGGTAAGTGTTCCTTAACTCGTTTCGTTCAATCTTTTACTTCATTTTACAAGAATTCAAACTAAAAATCTAGGAATTTCATGGTAGAAATTGGGGGTTTGGGTAGAATTAGGAAGTTTTGGGAAATTGGAAATTGGACCTCAATTTGGGGTCGGATTTCGAAACTAAGTATATATTCGGGCTCGAAGGTGAATGGGTGAACGGATTTTGGTCCGAACCTTGAGTTTTGACCAAGCGGGCCCGGGGTCGATTTTTCACTTTTTGGGAAAAAATTTGGGAAACCTATAATTATGTATTGAGACTGATTCCCCTAGCGACAATTGATGTTATTAATATAATTATGACTAGATACGAGTGGGTTGGAGGTGAATTCTATAGGAAAAGCGGTACTTGAGTAGTGAGTGGCCTGCGGATCGAGGTAAGTGTCGTGTCTAACTTTAGCTTGAGGGATTAGGTGTTGATTGACTATTTGCTACGTGTTTGGTTGTTGAGTACAATGTATAGGTAAGGTGACGAGGACCTATACGTTGTTGTCGAGTCATAGCATGCAAGTGAGTCCTATTGTTGAACTGTTGTAGTCTTTAATCAACTTGTTCATGTTTAGCTTAGCTAATTGATATGTTGGACATTTCTTTTCCTGTTTTACTGGAATTTGGTCATTGTTGAGTATTGACTCAAGGTTGAGATCGATATTATGGCATTAAATATTAAAGTAAGACTGATTTATGATATTTTTGCATCTTTGTTGCTATTGATCTTTGTTTTGGTGAGGAAGAGTGTAAAGCACGAACGGTGATGTCGTGCAATATTTGTGAGTGAGTGTTAATGCACGAAGGGTGATGTCGTTCCATGTTTTTGTGAGTGATAAATCAAGAAGGGTGATGCCGTGTTATATTATGAGAGAGTTAATTCACTAAGGGTGATGTCGTGACATTCTATTTATTTCTTTGGTAAGGTTGAGAGTAAAAGCACGAAGGGTGATGCCGTGCAGTTTTCTTTTGCTATTTTATCTGCTTAAATCGTTTAAGGCATATTGTTTGATCCTATATTATCATTGTTTCTCATTCCTTATATTGTGATAAACCCCATTGTATGTCTCATTCCCTTTATTTTCTGCTCTATTTCTTTTATTATCCGTTGTTGCTACTTGTATGATTATACTGCACAAGTTATGTGTGGGTGTCTTGTCCTAGCCTCGTCACTACTTCGCCGAGGTTAGGCTCAACACTTACCAGTATATGGGGTCGGTTGTACTTATGCTGAACTATGAACTTTCAGTGCAGATCCAAGTGTCGGTCTGAGATGATTCCGAGCTTCGCTGTTGACTTCTTCACCCGGAGACCCAAGGTAGATCTGCCGACGTCCGCAGATTCCTGGAGTCCCCTCCTATCTGTTCATTTACTGTTTTTCTTTGGTTCATAAACGGTTGTATACTTTTCCTTCAGCCAATTACTTGTAGATAAATCATAGTATTCTGTGAGTTGTGATTCAAGATCATGGGTGTATATATATATACACATATATAGAATATGTGTGGTGTTGTTATGAATTTTTTATTTCTTATTTAATTTATCATGTGTTGAATCGTAGTAATTTCCGCAAGTTTTAAAGATTTTTATGATGTAAATCTCTAATGTTGGCTTGCCTATAAAGTTCATGGCTAGGCGCCATCACGGCCCCGATGGCGAGGATTCGGTTCGTGACAAAAGATTTATGTTTGGGGAAGTTGATAAGTGTGAATTTTAAACACTTATCAGTACCTTCTTGCTTTAGTTTATAGTCCCAAATTAGTGATTTTGTTTCCAAATTTAATGAAATTGTGTGAATTGCATGCATGTTGGAGGATTCGAGTTCAATGGAGAAATCTAACTCAAAAAGGAAAAGAAGAGAAATTCAAAGGAAATTGCGATCCACATAACTTATTCTGCTGTCGCACATGAAGATGTGGACTGCAAAAATGCACGTGCAACCACAGACTTAAACTTGAAGACTCAGAGGAGTTTAGCAAAAGCGCGGTCCGCACACCAGATTGTGCAACCGCAAAAGTAGTTCGCACTGACATGATTGAATAGTTCAGAGAAACTGCAAACGATCAAGTGTGAAGACGCCTTAGAATGGTGCATGCAGCCAAAATATGCTGCCACAGAAGCTGAAGTACGGCCATAGAAATTATTATGCAGCCACATAATTCCTCTCATTGCAAGAGCAAAAGAAGAAAGTGGGGTCCTCACAGTCAAATTGTGCGGTCGCAGAACCTCACGAATTGCATTTTTGTCAGCAAAATTCTTGACACAATAAATAAACGAGAAACACTTTTTTAGGGAAATTTTTTATTTCTTTAAGAAGATGTAGCGGTTAGAGTTTACTAGTTTGGGGAAATGTTGATCAGAATTATAGAAGACCCATTACTTTTATCTTTTAATTATAGTTTTATGTATTCAATTGCTTCTATTATTTCATTTTCTATGTCTTCAAGCATGGGTAACTAGATTTTATCTAGGGTTGTGACCCAACCCCAGTGTGTAAAACTTATGGATTATCAATGTAATGCTTGTTAATAATTGGGTTTTTGTTATTTAGCCTTGTCTATACTTTATATCTAGAATTAATGGTTGCAAACATTTTCATGCTTATTCGACTTAGTTCTTACCTGAGCAAGAGGAACCTAGTCTCGGAAAACTTAGCTAACAAGAAATTAAGCTAGTTAAAATTTTGACTAGTTTGATTAAAGGATTTGAACTAGAGATAGGAATAATCCCACTTGGACTCATATCAACTGCTTAGATTACTACCCATTTGGTCTTGAGAAAGTCAATTTGGGCACTCTTTAACCAAGAGGTATTGAGTGGGTACTTGAGAATTGAGAGTCATGGCATACCCTGATCTACCAAGCAAGTATTAATTTACTACACTCATTAAGTTTACACCTAGTGGAAGGTTACATTCCTAGGCTCTACCCTTAATTGATTATAACACCAAAAATATTTTATTCTGTAGTTGTTACTATTTAGTTTAATTTCTTACTTAGATAACAATTATCTATTGTTGTTTGAAAGTCAAATTAGTTATTTCACGTTCTCTTCTTGAGTATTTACCTTAACATCGATCTAAATTCCCTGTGAAATTTGACCCCAACTTGCGTTGGATTTTATAATTGCAACGATCGTTTCATACTTGCTATTTGAGTGTGAATTGGACGTGAGTAGTCAGCCTTTTAACAATAGGAACCAACATATAATTATTCTTAATACAAAATGTATATGTGCAATTCTATACATTCTTACATAAAATATAATATCACATTAATAAAAGAGACTCAAATACTAGTGGTTTAAAAGTAAGGACGTGAGATGGGACATTTACTTAATACAGGGCGTGGCGAAAGCTTCCAGACATGGGGCATAAACCCCACAAATATTTAACTTTTAAATTTATGAATTAACAATATAATATTATAACACAAAAAAAAAAAAAAAAA
>ML394328.1:38726-49216 GCA_005239525.1 Nicotiana knightiana | reverse complement strand
TTTAAAATTAAAAAAAAAAAAAAAAAAAAAAAAACATTAAAGTTTAAGAAAGCTAAAAAGAATTAAAGAAACTCATATAAAATAAAATATCTAGCATGTCTTACAAGTAGAAATATTGCAATACTTTTAAAGTTACTATGAAATATAAATTAACTACAACATCTTAACTTTCAAACAATTAAAATTTCTTAAAAAATATTATCAAACTGCATATTTTACCTCCTTAAAAGTAAATACTCAATAAATAAACATTGTAACTTAAAATATTACTCCTTCATGAGTAAATATAACATTATTTTTAAATATTAAAATCATAAATATATGATAATCTTGGGAGACATAGAACTATAACATGAAGATCCATCAAGTAAAGATATAAATTCCGATTATCTAATTTCAGTAGAAATATTCAAATGATGTTCACTCTCGTGATGTACTCAATTAGTAAATATGCAATACTATGGTTCGTTATTTGAGTTATTCAATTTCATATTACTATATATAAAAAGAACTATAATCGTTCATTTGTTAAATTTTCTGTAGAGTCAACAGTGCTAATTAGTAAATTTAACATGTGAATTGCATAAAAAACATTGTGTGAGTCCCGAGCAATGAACATAAGGCGTGTTTAGAGCATACTGTCGGGCGCTTGGGACATAAGCCTCATATAACTAAGTCCCACATATGAGCCTCAAGGCGTTTGTTAGTGGCGCCCCAGGGTGAGCCCCGAGATGAGTCCCGAAAAGCCTTTTAAAATACTATCAAATACATTAATATAATTTTCCTGGGTTTTTCTAATTATGAATATTCCAAATTTTCTCTCTAAATTTTCTAATCTTGTAAGGGAATACTTTTTTTTTCCAGAAAATTTTAAGATGACATAATTAATTACATATGCTTATTAGTCTAACGGCTGCCTTAATACCAAAGTAGATCGTTGATCTGCATCTAGTGATTCGCATTTCCAGGATTGAAATTTTTTAAAAACATAGTCATTCCATGCATTTTTCAAAAGCAGATAGAATCTCAAAACGAGGTCATTTCAAGGCTCATTTGTACTAGATTGGGTGCGTCTTCTTATCAAGTGGTGTAATCCAATACTTACAAATAATATTTTTGTTTTTCACAAATTAATTACACATATTTTTTTTTAAAAACGATAAAGCTGTGTTTCCTTCAAGGTATATCAGCGCTGGTATTTACTTTACTATGTGTTGTACGTACTTTTATTTGATTAAATGAACGAAAAATCTTAAATTAAATGGAGCTTTTTGCATGAAATACTACTTTGGTGTTTGTGAAGTTTGAATTTTAATAGTACTAGTTTTTATGTACGTGTGCACATAAATAAAATTAAATTTTTATACGAAAGAGAAAAAAGTTAAATATATTATAAAAGTATAGACAAAAAGGAAAGATTAGTTGTAAAGCAAATGATATAAATACAGTGCAAAAATCTTACAAATGCTAAACATCAATATTTTTACTTGACATAATATTTTGATTCTAAGTGAATTGGCATTGTCTGAACCTGTAATATAATCAACTTAGTTAAATTAGAAATTATTAGAATTTATAATATTTCTTCGTGGCTGGCGATATCATCTTTTGTGGAGTGAATAGTACACAATAATTTGCTTTCCTCAAGGAACTTGGCTATTAACATCTCAGTTAGTTGATCGACAAATTGATTTCTTGCTAAGATAGCTTTTCTCGGCATGTATTTTGCCTAACTTGCATGTTTAACGATGAACAAATTTTCATCATCAAATTATTTTTAACACTATCACCATCGATCAGACTTGACAGTTAATTATTCTAGAAGAAGTATCAAATCATATTTTATTGTATGTTCTTCTCTATTTCTATCACGAAGCAAGAAGTCACTAAAAGTTGGATGTACTTGCTCTCGGGTTTTATATTAGTTGAATTGTAACGACCCGACCAGTCATTTTGCTTTCTATAACCTCGTTCCCCTAAATAAGACTTCTCGTATGTGCTTTTACTGTTTTATAACTTGCGGAGATGGTTAGTTTGATATTTGGAAAGGTTCGAGTTGAAATAGGAACGATTGGTTCCTTAAGTTGGCCTAAAAGGCTAAGTTTGACTTCGGTCAATATTTTGAGTAAACGACCTCAGAATCGGGATTTAACGGTCCCAATAGGTTCGAATGATTATTTCGGACTCGGGCGTATGCTCAGTTCGGGTTTTGGATGACCCGGAAGCGTTTCAGCGCCTAATATCAAAAGTTGGTTCTTGAAGAATTTTGAAGTTCTATAAAATTTGATTTGTAGCGGGTTTTTGCGTATCAACGGAATTCTGAGACTGGGAATAGCTCTGTAATGTCATTTAAGACTTGCACGCAAATTTTGGTGTAAATCCGAGTAGTCTAAGTACGCTTCGGCGCATTTTGAATGAATAGAAGAACTTGAAGTTCATAAGTTTGAATCAATTGGTTTTGGGGTGCGATTCTTAGTTTTAATGTTGTTTCGGGTGTTCCGAGAGTTTGAGCGAGTCCGTTTTATGATCCTAGACTTGTGGGTACGTTTGGGCGGGGGCCCGGGGGCCCCGAGTGTCGATCGGACGAGGCGCGGGCAAAGTTGGGAGCTTGGAGAAACAGCTGAAGCTCGCCAGATCTGGCATAATCGCACCTGCACTTAGCCACCCGCAGGTGCGAGCCACGAGCCGCAGAAGAGAAGAATCAAGGGCAGCCCAGGAACCGCAGGTGTGGATGATTGGGCGCACCTGCGGTCAAAAACCATGACCGCAGGTGCGAAATTGCTCGCATAAGTGGTCCTTTGTATCCGCAGATGCGGAGCCTGGCCAGATAAGGGAGAAGCGCACTTTCTTGGAATTTGTCGTAGGTGCGGGACCGCAGATGCAGCCAAAGCACCGCAGGTGCGAAAGTCGTTGGGCAGTGAGGGTTTATTTAATACGGGACTTAGGTCATTTTTATCACATTTTCTTCCACTCTTTGGCGCTTTGAGAGCTTTTAAGGAGGGGATTTCAACCTGGCTTTGTGAGGCAAGTAATTTTTACAATATGAGTTTAATACATAGATTATGGGTAGATTTTACCATGAAAATTGGTAGAAATCATGGATTTAGATGAAAAACCTAGGGTTTAATAAAAATTATATTTTACCACGAAAATGATTATGAAACTTAGTAAAAAAATCATATATTTATGTTCCTAAGGTTATGGGTAACAACTTTTTTCGAACATTTCCGAAATTCGGGCACGTGGGCCCGGGGGTAAATTTTAGAAATCTTGCATTTTAGGTTGGGTAATCACTTTAATAGTGAGGATATGAACTTTTGTGCATAGATTGATTAATTTATATAATGTTTGACTAGTTTCGAGTCGTTTGGCACCAAACTTGGAGGTTTGAGCACGTTCTTGAATCGGAAAGTGGGCTTTGAGACAAGGTAAGTCTCCTTTCTAACCTTGTAAGAAGGAAATTTCACCATAGGCGAATTAACTAATATATGTGACTATTTGTCGAGGGCTACGTACTTACGAAGTGGCGAGATTCTGTGCGTAGCTACTATTCATGCTAAAGTCCGGGTACTCTAGGATCTCTATCATGCTATACTTGAAATAATTGCGCATTTACTTGTCAATTAGATTGCTTAAATCATAATTTCCATAAATTTTAAAAGAATTCCAAAAGGATAAGTCTTCACTCATTTGAGGTTATGAATAGAACACTTAATTGTTATTGAAAAGTTGTGTTTCTTTAAGTGTTTTCTATTATGGAGCGGGCCTAGCGCCTCGGCATGTTAAATAGATGCATCTATGGTTCGCGTTGTTCGACCTTCGATATTGCAAATTTTAAATATCATTGTGTTGGTTCGGGCAATACGACCTCGGTATTATTTGCGCATGTTAACTCTTGGGATGAATAATTGTGAAAAGGGATATTTATCATCTCTTGTTGTTGAGTTTTAGAATATTTATCGTAATCCATGCTTAGTATGATTTGCTTATCATCATTAGCCTTAGTAAGTTTCAAGTCGACTCCTCGTCACTACTTTTTCGAGGTTAGACTGGATGTTTATTGGGTACATTGTTTTATGTACGCATGCTACACTTCGGCACTTAACCGTGCAGGATCTGAGGCAGGTGCATCTGGATATCCGTCTGGCGCTCATTCTTGATCCTGGTTTGAGATTCCACGGTGAGTTACCCCTTCAGAGTCGTTCAGCAGCATGTCGGATTCTTTCTTTTATTTAGTTTCTGTCATTCTATTTCGGACAGTAGGCTAGACATCTTTTATATATTCTACTAGTTGCCCACAAACTTGTCACCGTAGATCTTGGCATGTATTAGTAAACTTGTGTTTTTTTTGGGTTTTTGTCTGTATGGTTATAAGCATTTCTACCTGCTTCACTTATTAATTTAAATCGGGTCAAACCTTTTAAATTTAAGGAAAATTTCTACATGGGAGATTCGTTAAAATGGGAAGTCATTAAGTTATTCATTGTTGGCTTGTGTAGCAACGTTTCTGGATGCCATCACGGCCTGATATGGAATTGCATCGTGACAACTTGGTATCAGAGTGCTAGGTTCGTGTAAGTCTCACAAGTTATGGGCAGGCCTAATAGAGTCTTGCGGATCGGTGCGGAGACGTCCGTTCCTATCTTCGAGAGGCTATAGGGTGTTAGGAAACTACTCTTTATTCATCTCGTATCGTGCAGTTGATGGTGTATCAAGTTTCTTCCTTTTATTCTCTCCAAGATGATGGGAACGCGCGCAGCAGACGTTCCTGACCCGGGAGGAGCTGCTCCCCATGTTGCTAGAGGTCGAGGTAGAGGCCGGGGTAGGGAACCGGCCCGAGGTAGGGGTGAGGACGTCCCAGAGTTTCCCCAGTTGCACGCCAGCGGCTCCAGTGGAGGATCCTATAGTTGAGGAGCAGGGCGAGGTGCCCGCAGCAGAGCCATCCCCGGCCGACTTCATGATAGCACCGGGCTTCTAGGAGGTCATGGGTCGTTTCCTACGGTTCATGGATTCTATGACCCATGCCGGTTTACTTCCAGCATACCCGGCCACATCTCAGGCGGGAGGTGGAGCACAGATCCCTACCGCCCAGGCTCCTGGGCGTGCAGCCGCTGTGTATCATACCCTAGGCACTCTTCCTGTGTGCAGAGCCCATCCAGTAGCAGCAGTTGTACCTGAGCTTAGACTAGCTGCGGCCGACGAGCCACAGAAGCGTTTGGATAGATGGACTAGGCTTCACCCTCCAGTTTTTGGGGGTGAGCGACATGAGGATCCTCAAGACTTCATTGACAAGTGTAGGGACAGACTGCACAATATGCGCATATTGGAGTCTCAGGGGGTGGATTTCACTACCTTTCAGTTTGAGGGAAGCGCACGTAGGTGGTGGCAGTCTTATCTTCTTGGTACACCACCAGATTCTCCTCTCATAACTTGGGACTAGTTCACATGCCTATTCTTGGATAGGTATCTTCCACCCTCTCAGAGGGAAGAGCTATGATTTAAGTTTGAGCAGCTTCAGCAGGGTCAGATGTCCGTGACCGATTATGAGGCAAGATTCTCCGAGCTGTCTCGCATGAACTTATGATACTCCCTACTGAATCGGAGCTAGTGCGGAGGTTTGTTGCAGGTTTGAACTCAGGTATTCAGGCTAGTATGGCTCGGGAGGTTGAGATGGGGACTCCCTATCAGTTAATAGTGGAGATTGCCCGCAGGATTGAGGGTTATCGTCAGAGGGGTTGAGAGAAAATGCAGCGGGACAATAGGTCTCATTTTTCTGGAGATTTTAGAGGTGCCCTAACTGGGGCCAGAGGTCATTTTGAGAGGGGCCAGCCCAGCAGGCCCCCATATTCAGCACCACCACCTCCTCGAGGTGCTCCAGCGAGGCCCTATTTCAGTGCCATGTCAGCGTGTTCATGTTGCCCACCAGCTATTCAGGATTTTTTCGGTGGGTATTCAGGACATCAGGGTCAAACTTCAGTGCAATAGATCACCACGTCGAGAGGTTGTTTTGAGTGTGAGGATCTTAGTCATGTGCGGAGATTTTTCCCCAAGCTTCAAGGCAAGGCGGTGCAGCAGGGTCAGCAGCCCATGATTTCATCTCCAGCAGCCGCACCAACTGTCTGGCCACCCAGAGGTGGAGGGCATGCGGGTAGAGGTTGTCCCAGAGGTGGAGTTCAGGCAGGCGGAGGCCATCCAGGTGGCGCTCCAGCCAGATTTTATGCTTTTCTGGCCAGGCCAGATGCAATGGCCTTAGATGTCGTGATCACAGGTATTATATGTGTCTGCGGTAGGGATGCTTCAGTTTTATTTGATCCAGGATCTACCTATTCATATGTGTCATCCATGTTTACTCACTTTCTAGATATTCCTCATGAGTCCTTGGGTACTCCTGTTTATGTGTCCAATCCTGTGGGCGATTCTATTGTTGTGGATCGGATCTATCGGTCCTGTGTGGTTACATTCTATGGATATAAGACTAGGGCGGATCTTCTGTTACTTGATATGAATTATTTTAAGGTCATCCTGGGCATGGACTGGCTATCTCCATATCACGCCATCCTTGATTTCCATGCCAAGACTGTTATCTTAGCGATGCTAGAGTTGCTGAGGTTGGAGTGGAAGGGTTCATTTGTCAGTACATCTAGTAAGGTTATATCTTTTATGAAGGCTCGACACATGGTCGAGAAGGGTTGTTTGGCATATCTAGCTTATGTTCGGGAGACTACCGCAGATTCCCCGATGATTGGTCCAGTACCAGTAGTTCGGGAGTTCGCCGATATGTTTCCATCTGGCCTTCCAGGCATGCCACTAGATCATGATGTCGGATTCTATATTGACTTGGCTCCAGGAACTCATCCTATATCTATCAGATTATATCGTATGGCTCCGAAAGAATTGAAGAAGTTGAAGGAACAACTTGAAGAGTTGCTAGCAAAGGGGTTCGTCTGGCCAAGTGTATCCCCTTGGGGTGCACCAGTATTATTTGTGAAAAAGAAATATTGGACAATGCGGGTGTGCACTGATTATCGCCAGTTGAACAAAGTCACCATTAAGAACAAGTACCCGTTGTCGCGTATTGATGATTTATTTGACCAGTTGCAGGATGCTAGGTGTTTTCTAAGATCGACTTGAGATCGGGGTACCATCCGTTGAAGATTCGGGACTCAGATGTTCTGAAGACTGCCTTCCGTACTAGATATGGCCATTATGATTTTTTAGTGATGTCTTTCGGCTTGACTAGTGCCCCAGCGGCATTTATGGATTTGATGAACTGGGTGTTCAGGCCTTATATTGATTCCTTTTTTATTGTCTTCATTGATGACATCTTGATTTACTCACGTTGCATGGAGGAGCACGAGCAGCATTTGAGAGTGGTGCTTCAAACATTGAGGGAACAGAAGTTGTATGTTAAGTTCTCCAAGTGTGAGTTTTAGTTAGATTCCATGGCATTCTTAAAGTATGTATTATCAGGCGAGGGTATTGAGGTGGAACCCAAGAAGATTGAGGCCGTTCAGAGTTGGCCTCATCCTACTTCGGCGATCGAGATCAGGAGTTTCTTGGGGTTAGCAGGTTATTATCACCGGTTCGTGGAGGGCTTCTCATCCATTGCAGAACCATTGAGTAGATTGATCCAGAAGGGTGCTCAGTTTTGTTGGTCCGATGATTGTGAGACGAGATTCCATAAGCTCAAGACAGCCTTGACCACAACACCAATCCTTGTGTTGCCTTCCGGTTTGGGGATGTATACTGTGTATTGCGATGCTTCACGCGTTGGTTTGGGTTGTGTGTTGATGCAGTAGGGCGAGTTATTGCATATGCTTCACGTCTGATAAAGCCTCATAAGAAGAATTATCATGTGCATGATTTGGAGTTGGTCGCAATTGTTCATGCTCTTAAGATTTGGAGGCATTATCTATATGGGGTGTCTTGTGAGGTTTACACTGATCACTGCAGTTTGCAGCAGTTGTTCAAGCAAAGGGATCTAAATTTGAGTCAGCGTAGATGGCTTGAGTTACTGAAGGATTATGACATCACCATTTTTTATCATTCAGGCAAGGCGAATGTAATCGTAGATGCCTTGAGCAGGAAGGCATAGAGTATGGGTAGCTTGGCATTCATTTTAGCAGAGGAGAGGCCACTAGCCTTGGAAATTAAGTCCTTGGCTAACAGACTAGTGCAGTTGGATATTTTGAAGCCCAGCCGAGTTCTTGATTGCGTCGTCACCCAGTCTTCACTATTAGAGCAGATCAAGGCTCGACAGTTTGATGATCCGGACCTATTGGTTCTCATAGAGACGGTACTACAGGGTAGTGCCAAGGAGGTTTCTATTGGCGAGGATAGCATTCTGCGTCTCCAAGGTCGTCTATGTGTTCGTAATGTCGATGGCTTGAGGGAGAGGATCCTAGAGGAGGCGGACAGTTCTTGATATTCCATTCACCCAGGTGCTACGAAGATGTACAGCAACCTGAAGCAGCATTGTTGGTGGCGGCGGATGAAGCAACACATAGTTGAGTATGCAGCTAGATGCCTAAATTGCCAGCAGGTTAAATATGAGCACCAGAGGCCAGGAGGCCTTCTCCAGCAGATGACCATACCTGTGTGGAAGTGGGAGCGCATCACAATGGACTTCGTAGTTGGGTTGCCGTAGACTTTGCAGAAGTTTGATGCAGTTAGGGTCATTGTAGATAGATTAACCAAGTTAGCACACTTTATCCTGTGATGACTACATATACTTCAGAGAGATTAGCCTAGACTTATATCTAGGAGATAGTTCGGCTACATGGTGTGCCCACTTCCATCATTTCAGACACAGGTCCTCAGTTTACTTCCCATTAATGTAGAGCGGTACAGAGTGAGTTGGGGACCCGCGTAGAGCTCAACACAATATTTCATCCGCAGACCGATGGTCAGTCGGAGCGAACAGTTCAGATAATGGAGGACATACTCAGAGCATGTGTGATTGACTTTGGAGGGCAGTGGGATCGATTCTTGTCGTTGTCCGATTTTTCTTACAATAACAGCTACCAGTCCAGCATCCAGATGGCTCCGTTCGAGGCTTTACATGGTCGGCGATGTCGTTCTCCCGTTAGTTGGTTTGAGCTTGGTGAGGCTAGGTTGTATGGTACTGATTTGGTGAAGGATGCCTTGGAAAAGGTAAAGTTGATTCAAGAGCGACTCCACACAGCACAGTCCCGACAGAAGAGTTGTGCGAATCGGAAGGCGCATGGCTTATCATTCATGGTAGGCGAGAAGGTTCTCTTGAAAGTCTCGCCGATGAAGGGGGTCATGAGGTTTGGGAAGAAGGGAAAGTTGAGCCCCAGGTTTATAGTCCCATTTGAGGTGTTGAGGCGAGTTGGGGCTATTGCTTATGGGCTTGATTTTCCTCCCAGTCTATCAGGAGTTCATCCGGTTTTCCACGTGTCAATGCTCTGGAGGTATCATCCCGACTTTTCACATGCGTTACACTTCAACACGATTCAGTTAGAAGAGAGTCTAGGTTATGAAGAGGAGCCAGTTACCATTGTTGATAGGCAGGATTGCCAATTGACATCCAAGAGAATTTTCACGGTAAAGGTCCAGTGGAGGGGTCAACCAGTCGAGGAAGCAACTTGGGAGTCCTAGGAGGACATGCGGAGTAGATATCCTCACTTGTTCAGCACCCCAAGTATGATTCTAGACCCGATCGAGGACGAATGTTTGTTTAATATGTGGAGAATGTAATAATCTGATCGGTCGTTTTTCTTTTTAGAAACCTGTACCCCTAAATAACACTTCCCGTATGTGTTTTTTCTGTTTTATAACTTGCGTGGATGGTTACTTTGAGATTTGGAAGGGTTCGAGTTGAAATATGAACAATTGGTTCCTTAAGTTGGCCTAAAAGGCTAAGTTTGACTTTGGTCAACATTTTGAGTATACGACCTCGGAATCAGGATTTACGGTTCCAATAGGTTTGTATGATGATTTCTGACTTAGGCGTATGCTCGGTTTGGGTTTTAGATGACCCGTGAGCATTTCGGCGCCTAATATCAAAAGTTGGTTCTTAAAAATTTTTGTAGTTCTTTCAAATTTGGTTTGGAGCGGTTCTTGGTGTTATCAAGGTCTAAACAAAATTCTGAGACTGGATTAGCTCTGTAATGTCATTTAAGACTTGCACACAAATTTTGGTGTCAATCCAACTAGTCTAAGTATGTTTTGGCGCATTTTGAGTGAATAGTGTCGTGACCCCTTTTTCCTCACGGAGATCGGGTTTATGACATTGGTTAGGACAACTCGTTCCTTTTGGGAAAGGGGTTTGCATATTTGAAGAGTCACCACCTAACGATTTTAACGGTGCGTTTGGGCACCTAAGGGGTTCAATTACAACTACGTTACTAACCCGAGATTGGGTAAGGGCTTGAAATTATCCTAAGGGGAAGGTGTTAGGCACCCCTCAGGATCCACAAGTATGGTTCCCGGCCAAATGGTTTCTTGAATTTTTACAATTAGCAAAT
>ML394328.1:0-38533 GCA_005239525.1 Nicotiana knightiana | reverse complement strand
TTAGGCACCCCTCAGGATCCACAAGTGTGGTTCCCGGCCAAATGATTTCGTGAATTTGTACAATTAGCAAATAACAAGTAAAGGCTCAAATAAGAGGGGATTTAAGTCTTAAGCATGTAGATATTAAAAAAAAAAAGTAAAGAAGATTAGCTTTCGAAAAGGATTACGAGCTAAGCATATAAAAGGTGTCCTAGGTTTATAATAATATGGATCACATCAATGCAATACCCGGTAATCACTCCTCGAAGAGGGGCTACACGTGGCATTAGCGCACCGGTCATCATATCCATATTCTACCCTTCCCACCCCGTAAGGTTATTAAAAATGAGTGTTGGTCTCGACCACTATTACATGTTGTTACCCGTCCCTTCCTACCAGTCCCGGAGGAAATTAGGACTCCTATCCTAAAGGGAGGTGCTAGGCAGACCCTCAAGTTTTAAAGGTAAAATTTAGGGCGACAGATAACAAAACAAGTAGGACTGCAGATAAAGGAAACATAGAAAGCAGATAAAGGCTCAAGTTATTCCTCCACACACATTACACATAAGCAGCATGTCTCATACATAACTAAGGTCCATATTAATTCAGAATCCTAGAGCATGGTATCTAGGTGATAACACAAAGACAGATTTCTTGCATAACTCAGACAGGAAGTCTTAATCAGGCTTGCCTTATGGTTTTAAGCGTGCTGACAGTTAAACATGATCATAAAGACACTTCTGATTTTTATTTTTTAAGTTAATTACCTAAGGCTTACTTAGGTATCGAATAACATGAAATTCTAGATGTTGAAGATGTACAAGGACTGATTACCAATTGTTTAGAATAGGGAATTGTTTTAGATATCTGTATTTAGATTAAGTGCAGTTAAATAGATACGATCATATAGCATGATATCTAATGCAGCATGATGCATAATAACTTAAACATGATTTCTAAATGCACATAGAATCATAGCATTATGCACAGTTTCAGGAATAGCATAGGTGACAGATTTTAATCGATGCTTACCTAAAACAGGATCGATACGTGTATAGCATGATGAGACATGATTGCAGTTAATTTATCCTAGGACAGTACTTCTAGTGAAGTTTCAGAACATGGGCAGAATCACGTAATAGCAACTTATTTTATTGTAATTATTTATCCTATAGGCAGGATTTCTAAGCGTAGATGGGATGTTGAATACACATAAATCCTAAGTAGCATAATATATAATGCATGGAATGTTGTACGTAAACATGGCTGCTATTGCGCATAGAGAAAATAAACCTAGAAACATGGTCTCTACCCTTAATTATACTACATCATGCATATCACCCATCCATTTTCACTATTCGACCCCAGAATTATTTACAATTAATTATTGCAGACCATTAAATATGAATTACACAACTGAAATAGAAGAAAAATAAGAAGTTAACTATAGGGAGCCTACAGAATAGGCTCAAGTCTCCAGGTGCTCAATGCTAGGTAATGTTTCACAATCTTATCATAATCCGGGTGTGTTAGAGTTCCCTAAGGACCTCAAGGGCTCCCGGGCAGTGCTCACACCCAGATTTCATAGCCAAAATAGAGTAAGTGCAGTGTGGAATGGCCAGCCTCTGTGTGTCAAAGTTCAGAGGGAGCTCAAGGGTCCCAAGGCAATGCTCACACAGAAGAGGCAGAACCTAGACTTCTAAGAGTATATGTGAGAGTGCTTTTTTATTTTTAAAAGGTTTAAGTAAGAAAACAGTTTTGAGAAAGGGTAAGTAGGAAAAAAAAAAATTTGAAGAGGGAAACTTGATTGGAATAGAAGTTCAACATCACACAAAGGACCAGGGATAGTCCAACAATCACAAGCATGCGTAATGGGATTTGAGGGAAAAATACAGAGCATGTGAGGGCAAACATGTAGCAGGAAGAAACACATATAGGCATGCAATCAGAAGCTCCTAAGGGTTCAGAGGATCAGGGGTACAGTAAAGTACTGGTTTAGATTAACACATCAACACCAAACAACTAGGACTATGATCACTAATGTATCAATCATAGGCATGGGGATTCACATAAGAAACATGTGTTAAGTATACAGAAACATGCTGTTCATTGACAAGTAAAGTATAAACTTAACAGGCAGAGGGGAGTTCAGGATCCTAGTTACAAGTTGAATAACAAAATAATAAGTAAAAGCAAATTAGAAACATAGTGAATTGCAACAGTAATAGAAAAATGGTTGTTTGAGAACTGAAATCTGAATTAGAACATACCAGTGAAGTGAAGAAAGCAGTAACACAAATAGGAAGTAGGAGATGCACAATAGTTAGCCTTGGCTTGCAGCTGGCTAACTTAGAATAGTAGTAAATAACATAGAAGAGAGAGAGAGCAGAGAGTTTTCTTTAATTGTGAGAGAGAGAAAGTTAAACAGATTCGTTCGTGTCTGTGTGTGGAATGAATTGAGTATATATATACAGTTTGAAACTAGGTGAAAATAAGGGTAGGAATCAAATTAGCCATAATTAAGAGACTGGGAACCAATCAGGTCATAACCAGCCCAAGTACTCCCTTGAATTAAGGAGCTATTCAAACAGTAAGTAACAAGTAAGGAAAGAAGGTAAAACAGTGTTCATGACAAGCAATTAAGTATCCCTTAATTGAATGTTGAACTCAAACGGCTAGTATGTAAGCATAATTAAGGAAAGTTACCATGTATCGGATATGTAAGAAAATAATTTCAGACCAAATCAAGCAAGCAATTGAGACTAGGTTCGGAAAAATATCAATTAAGGAAGAAAAATCAATCATAGTAACAAATCAAGGTAAGAAAACAAATTAGGGATTGGAAATCAGAAGAATATCTCATGAGAGATCAGTAAGGCTTTTCGAATCATAGTGAATTAGAAATTCAAACAACTAGTGAATAGAGACTCTTATGTATAGCAGGAATGACCACATTATAAGCAAAGCTATAAGTCAGGCAACGATTAAGTGACAAATAACACATAATCAAGGATTCGAGAAAGCATAATATTAATTGAAGAGAATCAACATGAAACAACACGGTTGTTAAGCAAGAACACATAAAATCTAGTATATGAAATTAGGAATCATGTGAGTCAGGGAGTCAAGAAGAACCAAAGACAAATAACATAAGGTAAAGATCAATGAAACATAAGCATATATGCGAACACGCAGGCAAACCAATAGTTTTCAGGGTTTTATGTCTAAAAAATTAGGGTTTTACACAGATACTAGTACGAATCAATAGAGTAGACATGATACACACAAAAGAGACGAAGAGTCATAAACCCTAATAGGAAAACAGAGTAATATCACTAGAAATTCAAGCCATTATTGACAATCGAACACATATACTGACCACACCACAGGAAAGGGTTTTAATAATGAAAAATGTGAGGGAAAATCATGAGACAGTGTTAAAAATCGACAAAGAAAGCGATTTTGAAAAAGGGTTTCGGAACCCTAGTTAAAAATGAAGAACCGTTTAGAAACAATTGAAGATATTTAAAGGAAATATCATAATAACTCGTAATATGTATAGATCTATTGTAGATCTGAAGAAATCGGAAGTTTCAAACCTTAGGGTTTCAAAGAAAACCTCAGAGAAGCTGAGAAGAACCTTAAATGTCACTGGCTCAGCCTCAATGGTCACAGACCTCACTCGAAATCAAAGTCTTGAAGGCCTGGGATAAGAAGGAACACCATGGGTGTGAACAGATGGGTCCTCGCCCCTCGAGGGCCTTAGGGATGACATTACCGACATAAGGAAACCATAGGAGACAGAGGGTGGTGAAGGTTTCGAGGTTTCCGGCGAAGGGATGGCCGGAGAAGATGAAGAGTTCCATCGGAATCTGAAGAGAAAGGAAGTCTCTAGAAGATACTAGAGAGAGAGAGAGAGAGAGAGAGAGACAGAGTTAGAGAGATGAGGGACCGGTGAGAATGAGAGGGGTCGGGGGGTTAGTCTAGGTTAATTAAGGTAACAAAAATCTGGGTCATTGATCTAATTTGATCAACGACTTAGATTGGTTTGGGGTTGGGCTGGGTAGTATAGGAATTGGGCTTGGGTCTGTTGGGTTATTTCAATTGGGTTAGGGATTAGGCCAATGTTAGGCTAAAATTGAAATAATGGTGGCTAATTGTTAAATACCCACTTAAATTAGCTAAAACAATTTATAAAAATAGCTGATAATTATGAAAAAATGAAATTGATGCTTAGAAGATAAATTAAAATGATTAATTAGTATATAAAATATAAAATGACTAATTATTGGATAAAAAATAGTATAAAACATGTGATTAGGCTATAATTGCAAAGTTATTGCAATTATAGCCAAAGAGTGTCAATCTGGCTAATTGTGAAATAATTTGGTCTCAATATAATTAAAAATAATATATTACGTCAAGAAATATTTTTGAAATCATTTGTAATGCAATTTATAATTAATTATTAGAAATGAAAACACCTGATGAATTAAAATAAATTAATAAAAATATGGTAAAATTATAGAAAAATACCAATTGTTATGGAAACCTGATTTTGAAGGTACATATGCAAGTTAAAAATAATTTAAGGAAAAATTGGGTATCAACAGCTGCCCCTCTTTACCCGGGAAGGATGAAAGAGTTGTCGGGTAAAGACATGATGGCCAATTTTGACCGAGCGAAGCTGTTTGAAGAGGTTTAGGCCGCACCCTGGTTTCTGAGTTGCCTACATATCCCTGGTTTTACAAGAATCAGGTCATATGTAGTTCAGGAGTCATCGGCGAAGTATACCGATGAAGTTTTACAAGAACAGACGCAAAGTATAGGGTTAGGTGAACAAGCGGCTTACGGGGTAGTTAGGAGAACTGGGGCGGGACCGCTCCTGCCAGGATGGCTGTTTGCTTGCCGGATTACCTGCAAATAAATGATACAAGCATATATTGTGCGTAATTTAAACATGATGCAAATTTCCGTTGGACTATGAGTGTTGTCTTTGAATGGTTAAGGATGACGTCTTTAGACCATGGTGTCTCGGGCCATGAATTTCTTGATGCGGGATTCGCAGGCCATGAAATGATGTTCTCAGGCCATGAAGATGATGCCTCCGAACCATGATGCCTTTGAATAATGATATGCAAACTGATAAAAGAGATCCTCAGGCCATGACATGGTGTTCTCGGGCCATAAAGATGGTGCCTCGGAACGATGACGCCTTTGGATAAGTTGGCGATATTTCAGCCCATGAAGATGCAATAGTATGATGCTGACAAGGCAGAGTTTAGTCTTGCGAATTAAAGGGGCAAAGCTTAGCCCGAAAGGTAAGTGCAGTAAATAATGCTAGAGGTATTGGTTGCTTTTGAGAAGTAAATTAAGGTAACGTTTAACCTCGGAAGGTAAAATGGTAGCCTTATGCAAGATGCGAATGCAGATAGAGGTAGCGTTTAACCTCGGAAGGCATAATGGTAGACTTATGCAAGATGTGAATGTAGATGGAGGTAGCGTTTAACCTCGGAAGGAAGAATGGTAGCCTTATGCAATATGCGAATGCAGATGGAGGTAGCATAAAACCTCGGAAGGCAGAAAGGTAGCCTTATGCAAGATGCGAATGCAGATGGAGGTAGTGTTTAACCTCGGAAGGCAGAATGGTAGCCTTATGCAAGATGCGAATGTAGATGGAGGTAGCATTTAACCTCGGAAGGAAGAATAGTAGCCTTATGCAATATGCGAATGCAGATAGAGGTAGCATAAAACCTCGGAAGGCTGAAAGGTAGCCTTATGCAAGATGCGAATGCAGATGGAGGTAGCGTTTAACCTCGGAAGGCAGAATGGTAGTCTTATGCAATATGCGAATGCAGAAAGAGGTAGCGTTTAATCTCGGAAGGCAGAATGGTAGCCTTATGCAATATACGAATGCAGATGGAGACAGCGTTTAGTCTCGGAAGGTAGAACGGTAGCCTTATGCAATATGCGAATGCAGATGGAGACAGCGTTTAGTCTCGGAAGGCAGAAAGGTAGCCTTATGCAATATATGAATGCAGATGGAGACAGCGTTTAGTCTCGGAAGGCAGAAAGGTAGCCTTATGCAATATATGAATGCAGATGGAGACAGCGTTTAGTCTCGGAAGGCAGAAAGGTAGCCTTATGCAAGATTAAGGAAGGACAACAGAAATTCTTAGCTGGTGTTAAATTGCGGTAGAGCATTGTGATAGTGAAGCATCATTTGGGTTGATAATAAATGTTGGCATGACGAGTTTGAGGAACGATGTCTGTCCTTTGAGCGGATAATATATTTTGGGGATTTTGCAATTTTGTGCCTGCATCCAAAGAAAGATCGTGAGTTTTGTAAAGGGGAAAGGTTAGTTTGCATTCCTACTGGCTCTCCTTGGCTCATTTGCTGGGTCGTGATGATATTGTCTGTGTCATTGGGGTTGCGTTCGCTAAACAAGCTGCTTCAGAAAAAATAAATATGCATGATTTTGTAATATATAATCTAAAATAGTTTTTAGATGAACCAACGTCATGACACGGCTTGAGACATTGCGACCTCTTCTGCTGCGGAATTTTGAGGATCTCCTCAAAATTCTGTCCCAGTTTGCTGGGTGGACGCCTCTTACTGCTACTCCCGCGGCGATTGGCTGGGTGAATGCTTGTGGACTGCTACTCGCTTCAGAATTTTGAGGGTCCTCCTCAAAATTCTGCCCTAGTTTTCCAATTGCGGGAAAAGTAGATTTTTATTGAATTGTGACCGAACCCATAGGGCTTCCTACGTATCCCCTCTTAAACGGGAATCAGGTCAGGCGTAGTTCAATTTACATCACTAAGAAAGAATAAAGATTACACATAGTAGTGCTTTACTGCATCTGAATTGATCGGTTTCGGCCAAACTTCTCCGTCCATTTCTGCAAGTATGGGTGCTCCTCATGTCAGCACTCTATGAACCATGTACGGACCTTGCTAGTTGGGAGAGAACTTCCTCTTGGCTTCATCTTGATGCGGAAAGATTTTCTTTAACACCAGTTGCCCTGGTGTGAATCTTCTCGGCTTGACTTTCTTGTTGAAGGCCCTAGCCATTCTATTCTGATACAGTTGACCATGACATACTGCATTCATTCTCTTCCCGTCTATAAGGGCTAGTTGCTCATAACGGCTTCTTACCCACTCTACATCGCTGAGCTCAGCTCGCTGTATAATTCTTAGAGATGGAATCTCCACTTCGGCAGGAATTAAAGCCTCCGTACCATAAACTAGCATATAGGGAGTTGCCCCTGTTGATGTGCGGATAGTGGTACGGTATCCCAATAAGGCGAATGATAACTTTTCATGCCACTGCTTGTGCCTTTCTATCATCTTCCTTAGTATCTTCTTGATGTTTTTGTTAGCGGCCTCTACGGCTCCATTCATCTGAGGTCTATATGTTGTTGAATTCTTGTGTTTGATCTTGAAAGTTTCACACATAGCTTTCATCAAGTCACTGTTGAGATTAGAACCATTGTCGGTGATGCTTGACTCTGGAACTCCAAATCGACAGCCAATACGGTTGCGGACAAAGTCGGCCACGACTTTCTTAGTAACTGCTTTGGAGAAGGCTTCTTCGACCCATTTAGTGAAGTAGTCAATGGCGACCAAAATGAACATGTGGCCATTGGAGGCGGCAGGCTCGATTGGTCCAATAACGTCCATACCCCAAGCGGCGAACGGTCATGGTGAGCTGGTTGCATTGAGCTCACTTGGAGGCACCTTTATCATATCCCCATGTATCTGGAAGCGATGTCACTTCCGAACATATTGGATGCAGTCTGTTTCTATAGTCATCCAAAAGTAACCAGCTCGGAGTATCTTCTTTGCTAGAACAAAACCGTTCATATGTGGGCCACAGGTCCCAGCATGAATTTCTTCCAGCAATTTTGATGCTTCTTTTGCGTCGATACACCTTAATAACCCCAAATCGGGAGTCCTCCTATACAGGATTCCTCCAATGTGAAAGAAATTGTTGGACAATCTCCGAAGTGTGCGTTTCTGAGTGGAATTTTCAAGCTCGGGGTATTCTCCTTTTGCCAAGTACTCATCGATGTCATGAAAACAACGATTTCCGTCTGCTTCTTCTTCGACATGGGCACAGTAAGCTGGTTGATTATGGATATTTATAGGAATAGGGTAAATGAAATTCTTGTCTGGATGCTGGATCATTGAGGGCAAAGTAGCTAACGCATCGGCGAACTCATTCTGGATTCTGGGGACATGCCGGAACTCTATCTTTGTGAACCTCTTTCTTAATTCATGTACGTGGTGCAGATACGACAGTATCTTGGAATTCTTTGTTTCCCATTCTCCTTGTACCTGATGTACCAGTAAGTCTGAATCACCGATCACTAACAGTTCCTGAACGTTCATGTCAATGGCCATATTGAGCCCCAAGATGTAGGCTTCATATTCGGCCATATTGTTGGTGCAAGGGAACCTGAGTTTGGCGGATATCGGATAATGCTGACCAGTCTCTGATACTAGGACTACTCCAATACCGACTCCTTTGAAGTTTGCTGCTCCATCAAAGAACATCCTCCAACCATCATAGGATTCTACAATATCTTCTCCTATGAACGATACCTCTTCATCAGGAAAATATGTTTCCAGGGGTTCGCATCCTCCGTCTACGGGATTCTCGGCAAGATGGTCTGCCAGAGCTTGTCCTTTAACTACCTTCTGAGTCATGTAAATAATGTCGAATTCGCTCAGCAGGATTTGCCACTTGGCTAGCTTGCCAGTGGGCATGGGCTTCCGAAATATGTACTTTAATGGATTCATCCTTGATATGAGATATGTTGTGTAGGCACAGAAGTACTGCCTCATCTTTTGGGCGACCCCAATTAGAGCACAACAGGTACGCTCCAATAGGGAATACTGGGCCTCATATGGAGTGAACTTCTTGTTGAGGTAATAAATGGCTTGTTCCTTCCTTCCCGTTTCATCGTGCTGCCTCAGAACGCAGCCGAAAGCTCCATCTAACACTGCAAGATAGAGTAACAAGGTTCTGCCTGGCTTGGGCGGTTCTAGGAGTAGCGGTGTTGACAAATATTCCTTGATTCTGTCGAAAGCCTTTTGACAATCGTCGGTCCACTTGGTCGCAGCGTCCTTCTTCAGCATCTTAAATATTGGCTCACAGATGACTATAGACTGTGCTATAAATCGGCTGATGTAATTAAGCCTCCCTAAGAAACTCATCACATCTTTCTTGTTCCTTGGTGGTGGTAGTTCCTAAATGGTTTTGACCTTTGACGGATCCAATTCTATTCCCCGGGGGCTTACAATAAATCCCAGCAACTTCCCAGCAGGAACCCCGAATGCACACTTCGTGGGGTTTAGTTTCAGATTGTATTTTCACAATCTATTGAAGAACTTCCCCAAATTCTCCATGTGATCAGCAGCTTTCTTTGATTTGATAATGACATTATCCACGTACACCTCGATTTCCTTGTGAATCATGTCATGGAATATGGTGGTCATGGCCCTCATGTAGGTGTCCCCTTCATTTTTTAGACCAAATGGCATCATCTTGTAACAATACACTCCCCACGGTGTAATGAACGCCGTTTTCTCAGCATTTTCCTCATCCATCCAAATCTGGTGATAACCAGCGAAGCAATCCACGAAGGACTGCAATTCATGCTTGGCGCAGTTATCAATCAGAATGTGTATATTTGGTAAGGGGAAGTCATCTTTCGGACTGGACCGGTTGAGATCCCGGTAGTCGACGCAGACTCTGACCTTCCCGTCCTTCTTTGGCATAGGTACAATGTTGGCTAACCATGTCGGGTACTCTACAACCCGGAGAACTTTGGCGTTGATCTGCTTGGTAACTTCTTCTTTCATTTTCAAACTCATGTTAGGTTTGAAATTTCTGAGCTTTTGTTTCACCGGTGGACACATTGGATTGGTTGGCAATTTGTGAGCCACAATAGACGTACTTAGACCATTCCTGTCATCATACGACCATGCAAATAAGTCCTCATACTCTTTTAGAAACTCTGTGTATTCTTTCTTTTCTAATGGTAACAAATAAATGTTGATGCGAGTCTCCTTGATGTTTTCTGATCTCCCAGGTTGATAACTTCAGTCTCGTCTAGGTTGGACTTAGGTCTGTTCTCAAAGTTCTCAACTTCTTTGACAATCTCGTCCGGTATGTCGTCTTCATCTGAATCAATGTCCGTTTTTTGTGTTGTCTCATTGCATGTCACGGTCATCGATTCATCAAGATAAGTAATAGTAATGATGTATAAATAAAGTAATGAGAGAAAATAATAGCAATAAATATCGGATTCGTAAGAGAGATTTAGAAGATTCTTTGATAGATTGAATAACTGTTTTGAACATTGAAGATCTTTATTGCAGAAATTGAAAAATGCAAGAAAAGGAAAATCATTTAGTAAATAAAACAGCAAATAATGCTTGTTTTAGCCTTGCTACCCCGAGGCTCGTCGGGCTTTGGTCGTCTTGATAGACCAGTTCTTGAGATATGTCCCCTTGATTACAGTCTATATAGAAGGGCCTTCCTCCCCCTCTTCCTCGAGAACAACACAGCAATCCATATCCTCGTCCTCTAGGAACAAACTCCTCATTGCTGCAAGTGCTTCTTCCTCGTCTGAACTGTAAATAATGTCGGCATGCTTGAAAGTCTTCTCAAGATGAGGTATCGGCTACTCCAAAGGGTAATAGGGACCGCACCAAGGTGGCGACCAGTCGTTGAATTCCTGCCAAGTGTACTCATACCCCAGACCAAAAGTGGTGCCATGTTCCTTGAGCTTTATGGGCTTCATGATCCCTTGGAGGTTCTTACCGAGCCCTTTGCCTGGATCATATCCTCTCTAGTTCAGGATTCTCTCAATCTTGCTATCCCACCACTTGTCGATATCATTGACCCGCTCAATGTGGTGGTAAGTTCCTCCGTCTATCTTACTTTTTTTGTCAATCACCGGAATAGTTTTTGACTATAAATGGGGTTGCTACCGTCACCATGAATAATCACCTCTTGGTGGTTCCACTCAAATTTTACCGTCTGATGTAGCGTTGACGCTACGGCCCAAACAGAATGAATCCAAGGTCGTCCCAACAACAGGTTGTAGGATGCTGGCACATCTATCACCTGGAAATCCACTTCGAACCAAGTCGGTCCCATCTGCAGACATAGACTGATCTCCCCCATGGTGGACCTCTGAGAACCGTCGAAGGCTTTCACATTGATCGCTCCATCCCTTATCTCATGTAGACCTTTACCCAATTTCTTGAGTGTTATCAACGGAAAGATGTTAAGACTGGAACCTCCATCGATCAAGATTCTTGTGATAAAATGATCTTCGCATTGCACGGTGATGTGTAGCGCTTTATTGTGCCCCAATCCTTCAGGTGGTAGCTCGTCCTCATGAAAAGTGATTTTATGGCTCTCCAGTACCTGGCCTACCATATTGGCCATTTCCCCACTAGTGATGTTGTTTGGCACATATGCTTCACTCAACACTTTCAACAAAGCATTTTTGTGTGTTTCGGAATTCTGCAGCAGAGAGAGGATGGATATCTGTGCCGGTATCTTTGCTGGATATACAAACTCAACTTCAATTGGCACTGGTGACTTTTCATGTTGCGCTGCTTCAAACTCGAATGGTATAGACATATTCACTTCAGCGTCCTCAGATGGCTGAATCTGGACTATGATCGGTTTGAGAGTGACTACGAGTTTCTTTGGGTCATCGCCTTCTGCGATCAACCCAATTGACCCCTCGGGATCCCAATCATCTTCTATTTCAATCATATGGATACCTCTACCCTTATGTTCTGGCAAAGGATTGTCCCGGACGTTTGGAGCGGCGTATTTTTCCACAATAATCTTGTTGCCAATGAGAGCCTGTATTTTGTCCTTCAGAGAGCGGCATTCTTTGATAGTGTGTCCTTTCATGCCGGAATGGTATGCACAAGATTTGTTTGGGTTAACCCACTGATAAGGGTTCTCAGGGGTGGCAGCAGGGATAGGTATGACATAACCAGCAACTTTGAGCTTCTCATACAGCTAGTCAATGGGCTCGGCTATGGCGGTCTATTACGTTGGAGGGCAGCGATCAAAATTGGGATGAGGTCTAGGGAAGTTTTGGCGTGAAGGGGGTGATTGGTAATGGGATGGCTGGGAATTATAAGTGTGGTAGACAGGAGCGGGTTGTGAATATCTAGGAGAAGTAGGTTGATATGTGGGCGGTAGAGCTTGGTAATTATGTGAGGGTGCTTGGTAATTCGGGGTTGGCTGGTATGTGAGTAGAGGTGTTGGATAAGTTTGGTATTTGAGTGGCGACTTGGGTCTTTGTGCAACCATTACGGCTCCCACGTCTCTCTTCTTAGACACACCACCGGACTGTAAAGCCTTGTTAGTGGCTTGCAAGGCTTCAAAATTTGTAACCATACCGATTTTAATACCTTCTTCAATCCGCTCACCTAATTTGATGATGTCAGAGACGTGTGGCCTTCAACCATCATTAATCTTCATAATACTGCGGGTCCTGAGCTCGGACAAAGAACTTGTTCATCTGCTCTTCCTTTAGAGCAGGTCTGGCTTTAGCGGCTTCGGACCTCTATCAAGTAGCATACTCGCGAAAGGTTTCTGTGGGTTTCTTCTTCAAATTTTGAATGTAGAACACATATGGTGCGTTCTCTGTGTTGAATCTAAACCTGTCCATAAAATCAGACCACATGCTTACCCAGTTTGACCATTTCTTGGGGTCTTGGCTGATGTACCAAGACAGTGCGTCTCCCTTCAAACTCCTCATGAACAGCTTCATGCGGATTCTTTCATCCTTTCCCACGGCAACCAATTTGAAGCAATAGGTCCTCAAATGGACTCTCGGATCACCAGTACCATCAAACATTTCAAACTTTGGAGATTTGTACCCCTCGGGCAGTTTGACATCAGGTTGGATACAAAGGTCTTCATAATTCAATCCTTCAATTCCCTTGGTTCCTTCAACACCCTGGACTCGGCTGGTTAGTTTCCTAAGCTCCTCGGCCAGGTTCCTGATAAGTAAGTCCTTTTCGTCAGACTCGGATGCATGTGTGATAGGCGGAGTGGAGTGGGTTACGATTTCCACATAGACGGGATTGTTATAGGTGTGAAAATGGTCCTTTGTGGGGTTTTGAGGTTCTGGGATGAGTAGTGGAGTGTTATTTGAGGTGTGCCAAGCATTGAACTGCGTCATGAGAGTTTGGTTCTTTGGGGAGTAGCGTGATGGTGAAGTGTGGGATAATTTTGCTGTCTTAGGATATTTTGTGGAGGTGTGGGGTTTTGAGCATTTGGAAGGATGACGTCGGGGATGTTGAGGTAAAATGACAAGTTGGCCAGATTCCGAACTTGATCGAGTTCTTCCTGAAACTTCAGCAATTTCTGTTCAAGTGGTGACATGTTCTCATGGAGGACCTGAATACCTCGTCCATCAGTGGCCTCTACCCGTTCAATCATATTCTCCTTTCTGGTGCCACTGGACTCTTCCATATTACTTTTCCCTTTGTCTTTGCCCTTAGGAGGACTAGAAGGAGGAGTAGGTGGAGGGCCCTTGAATCTGGTGCGATAGGCTGATGATGCTAGAATGCACGAACTAACCTTTAGGGAGGGGAGTAAAAAAAATAAAAACAAAAGGTAACCAAGTTAGTGAGGATTATAAAAAGAAATATTGCGGTATTTAAACACATAATGCGGAAATGTAAAGAGCGTCCTAAGTTGGGAACCTCTTTGTACCCGAGGTAGGCCTAGCGACAAATTGATTTGGAGAACTTAAAATACTAAATGCCTCATTTTATTGATAAGAAAAAATAGACAAATCCTAAAACGATAGATGAAATATAAAAGTCACTAATGACCATTGGCCTTATTACATTAATAGAAAAATAAAGACACTCCTATCTACTTGGTCCCAGAAGGACCTTCCCCAGACTCGGCATTCTTGCTTTCCTTGTACACTTTTCCCAGCTCGCGAAGTCCCAGCAACAGGTAAGTTCTGGCTAGGTATCCCCCTTTATCTCCCTCACCCTTTTGACAATCTTCAACTCTTTTGGTGAACTTTTCTTCCAGCTCGACTATACCTCATTCCAGGTACCCCAGCCTCTTGTTGGCATTGATATCCATGTCCTTCCATTCCTCAATCAGTTTCTTGTTGAACTCATGTATCTTGTGGTGTTCATCCTCATTTTCTCGAATCCTTTTGTACAGTTGGTTGTATTTGACTTGTGCCTCATTTATTTTCTGCAAAACAAATAAAGTTAGGCCCTTACCCCCACCGGACTCGACTATTTAACATCAATAATTAGCAGGAAGCATTTAGTTCTCCAAATAAATGCACAGAACGTGAGGGCGTCCATTTGGGTTTAGGGAAACCCGGTGGACTTTTGGATAAGGCTATCTTAAAAGCTATCATGCGGACGACACTTTAGCTCAACTAGGTTTGACCATGATACATGCAACAGTGCAACAGAGTAAGGTTTATATGGGGTTTTAGACCGATACCCATGAGGGGACAACTCAAGGGGGAAAGGCACAGAACCGTCGACTGCACCACTGATCGACTAGTTTTATCGCAAATAAGCCTTTCCGAATTTAGTGGGTAATAATATAGGAAGAGTTCAACCACCCATCAAGCATTGCTATAGTATTTTGTTTGGCACGAGTGGAGTATGAATGTTGAGAATGATTATGCAATAATAAGTATTAAAACAAGTTGTCACGTATTTTCACTTTAAAGAAAGCGGTAAAAACGGTAGTAATGATTTAAAGAAGTTACAAAAGAAAACAAAGAGACATGTCAGTTTCATTTTTGAAGAAAACTAAATACCTGAAGTAAACAATAATTGCATGTAAAGGGAATAGGAAAGGGTACAAGTATTTAAAATAAAGGCACAAATTCACTAAACAATTTGAAATGGTAAAATCCTAGATATCCCCAACGGATTCGCCATGCTGTCGCGCCCCTTTTTCCTCACGGAGATCGGGCTTATGACATTGGTTAGGACAACTCGTTCCTTTTGGGAAAGGGGTTTGCATATTTTGAAGAGTCGCCACCTAACAATTTTAACGATGCGTTAGGGCACCTAAGGGGTTTAATTACAACTAGGTTACTAACCCGAGATTGGGTAAGGGCTTGAAATTATCCTAAGGGGAAGGTGTTAGGCACCCCTCAGGATCCACAAGTATGGTTCCCGGCCAAATGGTTTCGTGAATTTGTACAATTAGCAAATAACAAGTAAAGGCTCAAATAAGAGGGGATTTAAGTCTTAAGCATGCAGATGTTAAAAAAAAGTAAAGAAGATTAGATTCGAAAAGGATTACGAGCTAAGAATATAAAAGGTGTCCTAGGCTTATAATAATATGGATCACATCAATGCAATACTCGGTAATCACTTATCGAAGAGGGGCTACATGTGGCATTAGCGCACCGGTCATCATATCAATATTCTACCCTTCCCACCCCGTAAGGTTATTAAAAATGAGTGTTGGTCTCGACCTCTATTGCATTCTGTTACCCGTCCCTTCCTACCAGTCCCGGAGAAAATTAGGACTCCTATCCTAAAGGGAGGTGCTAGGCAGACCCTCAGGATTTAAAGGAAAAATTTAGGGTGACAAATAACAAAACAAGTAAGACTGCTGATAAAGGCTCAAGTTATTCCTCCACATACAGTACACATAAGCAGCATGTCTCATACACAACTAAGGTCCATATTAATTCAGAATCCTAAAGCATGGTATCTAGGTGATAACACAAAGACAGATTTATTGCATAACTCAGAGAGGAAATCTTAATAAGGCTTGCCTACTGATTTTAAGCATGCTGACAGTTAAACATGATCACAAAGACAGTTCTGATTTTTATTTTTTAAGTTAATTACCTAAGGCTTGCTTAGGTGTCGAATAACATGCAATTCTAGATATTGAAGATGTACAAGGACTGATTACCAGTTGTTTAGAACAGGGAATTGTTTCATATATCTGTATTTAGACTAAGTGCAGTTAAATAGATACGATCCTATAGCATGATATCTAATGCAGCATGATGCATAATAACTTAAACAGGACTTCTAAATGCACATAGAAACATAGCATTATGCACAGTTTTAGAAATAGCATAGGTGACAGATTTTAATCGTTGCTTACCTAAAACAGGATCTCTATGTGTATAGCATGATGAGACATGATTGCAGTTAATTTATCCTAGGACAGTACTTCTAGTGAAGTTTCAGAACATGGGCAGAATCACGTAATAGCAACTTATTTTATTGTAATTATTTATCCTATATACAGGATTTCTAAGTGTACATGGGATGTTGAATATACATAAATCCTAAGTAGCATGATATCTAATCCATGGCATGTTGTACCCCAAACATGGCTTCTATTGTGCATAGAGAAAATAAACCTAGAAACATGGTCTCTACCCTTAATTATACTACAGCATGCATATCACACATCCATTTTCACTATCTGACCCCAGAATTGTTTACAATTAATTATTGCATGCCATTGAATATGAATTACACAACTGAAATAGAAGAAAAATAAGAATTTAACTATAGGGAGCCTACAGAATAGGCTCAAGTCTCCAGGTCCTCAATGCCAGGTAATGTTTCACAACCTTCTCATAATCCGGGTGTGTCAGAGTTCCCTAAGGACCTCATGGGCTCCCGGGCAGTGCTCAGACCCAGATTTCATAGCCAAAATAGAGTAAGTGCAGTGTGGAATGGCCAGCCTCTGTGTGTCAAAGTCCAGGGGGAGCTCAAGGGTCCCAAGGCAATACTCACACAGAAGGGGCAGAACCTAGACTTCTAAGAGTATATGTGAGAGTGATTTTTATTTTTAAAAGGTTTAAGTAAGAAAATAGTTTTGAGAAAGGGTAAGTAGGAAAAAACAGTTTTGAAGAGGGAAACTTGATTGGAATAGAAGTTCAACATCACACAAAGGACCTGGGATAGTCCAACAATCACAAGCAGGAGTAATGGGATTTGAGGGACAAATACATAGCATGTGAGGGCAAACATGTAGCAAGTAGAAGCACATATAGGCATGCAATCAGAAGCTCCTAAGGGTTCAGAGGATCAGGGGTACAGTAAAGTACTGGTTTAGATTAACACATCAACACCAAACAACTAGGACTATGATAACTAATGTACCAATCATAGGCATGGGGATTCACATAAGAAACAGGTGTTAAGTATACAGAAACATGTTGGTCATTAACAAGCAAAGCATAAACTTAACAGGCAGAGGGGAGTTTAGGATCCTAGTTACATGTTGAATAACAAAATAATAAGTAAAAGCAAATTAGAAACACAGTGAATTGCAACAGTAATAGAAACATGTTGGTTTGATACTTGAATTCTGAATTAGAACATACCAGTGAAGTGAAGAAAGCACTAACACAAACAGGAAGTAGGAGATGCACAATAGTTAGCCTTGGCTTGCAGCCGGCTAACTTAGAATAGTAGTAACTAGCACAGAAGAGAGAGAGCGCAGAGAGTTTTTTTTTAATTGTGAGAGAGAGAGAGTTGAACAGATTAGTTCGTGTCTATGTGTGGAATGAATATATATATATATATATATATATATATATATATATATATATATATATATATATATATATATATATATATATATATATACAGTTTAAAACTAGGTGAAAATAAGGGTAGGAATCAAATTAGCCATAATTAAGAGACTGGCAACCAATCAGGGCATAACCAGCCCAAGTACTCCCTTGAATTAAGGAGCTATTCAAATGTAAGTAATAAATAAGTAAAGGAGGTAAAATAGTGTTCATGACAAGAAATTAAGTATCCCTTAATTGAAGGTTGAACTCAAACGGCTAGTAGGTAAGCACAATTAAGGAAAGTTACCATGCATAGGACATGTAAGAAAATAATTTCAGACCAAATCAAGTAAGCAATTGAGATTAGGTTTGGAAAAATATCAATTAAGGAAGCAATATCAATCACAGTAACAAATCAAGGTAAGAAAACAAACTAGGGGTTGGAAATCAGAAGAATATCTCATGAGAGATCAGTAGGGCTTTTCGAATCATAGTGAACAAGAAATTCAAACAACTAGTAAATAGAGACTCTTATGTATAGCAGGAATGACCACATGATAAGCAAATCTATAAGTCAAGCAATAATTGAGTGACAAATAACACAAAATCAAGGACTCGAGCAAGCATAATATTAATTGAAGAGAATCAACATGAAACAACATTGTTGCTAAGCAAGAACACAGAAACCCTAGTATATGAAATTAGAAATCATATGAGTCAGGAAGGCAAGAAGAACCAAAGACAAACAACATAAGGTAAGGATCAATGAAACATAAGCATATATGCGAACACGCAGGCAAACCAGTAGTTTTCAGGGTTTTATGTCCAAAAAATTAGGGTTTTACACAAATACTAGTACGAATCAACAGAGTAGAATAATACAAACAAAAGAGACGAAGAGTCATAAACCCTAATAGGAAAACAGAGTAATATCACCAAAAATTCAAGCCATTCGTGACAATCGAACAGATGTACTGACCACACCACAAGAAAGGGTTTTAATAATGAAAAATGTGAGGGAAAATCATGAGACATTTTTAAAAAATTGACAAAGAAAGCCATTTTGAAAAAGGGTTTCGGAACCCTAGTTAAAAATGAAGAACCGTTTAGAAAAAATAGAAGATCTTTAAAGGAAATATTATAATAACTCGTAATATGCATAGATCTATTGTAGATCTTAAGGAATCGGAAGTTTCAAACCTTAGGGTTTCAAAGAAAACCTCAGAGAAGATGAGAAGAACCTCAAATTTCACTGGCTCAGCCTCAAAGGTCACAGACCTTACTCGAAATCAAAGCCTTGAAGGCCTGGGGTAAGCAGGAACACCATGGGTGTGAACAGACGGGTCCTCGCCCCTCGCCCCTCGAGGGCCTTAGGGATGAAATTATCGGCATAAGGAAACCATATGAGGCAGAGGGTGGTGATGGTTTCGAGGTTTCCGGCGAAGGGATGGCCGGAGAAGATGAAGAGTTCCATCGGAATCTGAAGAGACAGGAAGTCTATAGAAGAGAATAGAGAGAGAGAGAGAGAGAGAGTTAGAGAGATGAGGTGCCGGTGAGAATGAGAGGGGTAGGGGGGTTAGTCTAGGTTAATTAAGGTAACAAAAATCTGGGTCGTTGATCTAATTTGATCAACGGCTCAGATTGGTTTGGGTTAGGCCGGGTAGTATAGGAATTGGGCTTGGGTCTGTTGGGTTATTTCAATTGGGTTAGGGATTAGGCCAATTTTAGGCTAAAATTGAAATAATGGTGGCTAATTGTTAAATACCCACTTAAATTAGCTAAAACAATTTATAAAATAGCTGATAATTATGAAAAAATGAAATTGATGCTTAGAAGATAAATTAAAATGATTAATTAGTATTTAAAATATAAAATAACTAATTATTGGATAAAAAATAGTATAAAACATGTGATTAGGCTATAATTACAAAGTTATTGTAATTATAGCTAAAGAGTGTCAATCTAGCTAATTGTGAAATAATATGGTCTCAATAGGATTAAAAATAATATATTAAGTCAAGAAATATTTTTGAAATCATTTTTGATGCAATTTATAATTAATTATTAGAAATGAAAATACTGGATGAATTAAAATAAATTAATAAAAATATGGTAAAATTATAGAAAAATACCAATTGTTATGGAAACCTGATTTTGAAGGTACATATGCAAGTTAAAAATAATTTGAGGAAAAATTGGGTACCAACAAATAGAAGAACTTGAAGTTCATAAGTTTGAATCAATTGGTTTTGGGGTGTGATTCTTAGTTTTAATGTTGTTTCGGGCGTTTCGAGAGTTCGAGCGAGTCTGTTTTATGATCCTAGACTTGTGGGTATGTTCCGGCGGGGACCGGGGGGCCTGAGTGTCGATCGGACGAGGCTTGGACCAAGTTGGGAGCTTGGAGCAACAGCTGAAGCTCCCCAGATCTGTCATTATCGCACCTGCTCTTGGCCAGCTGCAGGTGCGCGCTCGCAGGTGCGAGCCATGAGCCGCAGAAGCGAGGAATCAAGAGCAGCCCAAGAACTGCAGATGTGGATGATTGGGCGCACCTGCGTGACCGCAGGTGCGAGAGTTATGACCGTAGGTGCGAAATGGCTCGCAGAAGCGGTCCTTTTTATCCGCAAATGCAGAGCCTGGCCAGGTAAGGGAGAAGCACTCCTGCGACGCATTTGTCGCAGGTGCGGGACTGCAGATGCAGCCAAAGCAGCACAGGTGCGGAAGTCGTTAGGCATTGAGGGTTGATTTAATACGGGACTTAGGCCATTTTTATCACATTTTCTTCCACTCTTGGGCGATTTGAGAGCTTTTAAGGAGGGTATTTCGACCTAGCTTTGTGAGGTAAGTAATTTCTATTTAATGTGAGTTTAACACATAGATTATGGGTAGATGTTAACACAAAAATTGGTTGAAATCGTGGGTTTAGATGAAAAACCTAGGGTTTAATAAAAATGGGATTTTACAACAAAAATGGTTATGAAACTTAGTAAAAAAACCCATATATTTATGTTCCTAAGGTTATGGGTAACAACTTTCTTCAAAAATTTTCGGAATCTGCGCACGTGAGTCCGGGGGTGAATTTTAGGAATACTGCATTTTGGGTTTGGTAATCACTTTAATAGTGGGGATATGAACCTTTGATCATATATTGATTAATTTATATAATGTTTGACTAGCTTCGAGTTGTTTGGCACCAAATTTAGAGGTTTGAGCACGTTCTTGAATCGAGAAGTGGGCTTTGAGACAAGGTAAGTCTCCTTTCTAACCTTGTAAGAGGAAAATTTCCCCATAGCCGAATTAACTAATATATGTGACTATTTGTGGTGGGTTACGTATGTACGAAGTGGTGAGAGTCCGTGTGTAGTTACTATTCATGCTAAAGTCCGGGTAGTATAGGACCCATATCATGCTATACTTGAAATAATTGTTCCTTTACTTGTCAATTAGATCACTTAAATCATGATTTCTATAAATTGTAAAAGAATTCCAAAAGGATAAGTCTTCACTCGTTTGAGGTTATAAATAGAACACTTGACTGTTATTGAAAAACTTGTGTTTCTTTAAGTGTTTTCTATTATGGAGCGGGTCGAGCGCCTCGGCAGGTTAAATAGATGCATCTATGGTTGGCATCGTTCGACCCTCGGCAATGCACATTTTAAATACCATTGTGTTGGTTCGGTTCGTACGACCTCAGCATTATTTGCACATGTTAACTCTTAGGATTAATAATTGTGAAAAAGGATATTTATCATCTCTTGTTGTTGAGTTTTAGTATATTTATCGTAATCCATGCTTAGTTATGATTTTGACTTATCATCATTAGCCTTAGTAAGTCTCAAGTCGACCCCTCTCACTACTTCTTTGAGGTTAGACTGGATACTTACTGGGTACATATTTCTTTATGTACTCACGCTACACTTCTGCACTTAACTGTGCAGGATCTGAGGCAGATGCATCTGGATATCTGTCCTGCCCGCATTCTTGATCCTAGTTCGAGGTTCCATGGTGAGCTGCCCCTTCCGATCTGTTCAACAGCATGCCGGAGTCTCTTTTATTTAGTTTATGTCTATTCTATTTCGGACAGTAGGCTAGACACCTTTTGTATATTCTACTTGTTGCCCACAAACTTGTGACCCAAGATCTTTGCGTATATTAGTAGACTTGTGTTTTTTTTGGGTTTCTGTCCTTATGGTTATAAACATTTCTACCTGCTTCACTTATTAATTTAAATCGGTCTCTCGTCAAACCTTTTAAATTAAAAAAAATTACTACATGAGAGATTCGTTAAAGTGGAAAGTCATTAAGTTATTCATTGTTGGCTTGTCTAGCAACGGTGCTGGACGCCTCACGACCTGATATGGAATTGGGTCGTGACATGAATCATTTTATATTATACCATAAGTATAATTTTACCAAGCTTGCATTCATAATACTCTTTGATTTCGTCAATTTTATTTTTGTTCATTTTTAATTACTAGCAGTTTTTATGAGAAAGACCATCAAACACTATTTAATGTCTATTCCATCCGTAAAGTTCTTGTTAACTATTTTGATAATTTGACTCTTGACCATATATGTGCTTGATCTCTAGGTTTTTAATTTTTTTCACTTAATAATTTAGAACCACACCCCTTTTCTTTGATATCTGTGATGGTTGTTTCAGTTGTTTTAAAAAGACATATCAAATGTATCGTTAAAAGTATTGCATTTACGACACTTGTTCTTGTTACTAATGCAATCGTGCCTCTTGATCGAATATTTTGAAGTTATGCGCGATATAATAATATGTTTTTAGGTTCTCTTGGTCCATCTACAAAGAAACTTGCTGCTTTACCAACTCTTTAAATTATAGTCCTAAAAGCTTTCTCTTGCTCATGATCATTTAACATTGATTGTGCTGAAATATTTCAAATGCACTTTAGAATTTTTCTTAATTATTTCTCTGCATCCTGAAAGTAATTATCATCACTTGTTATTATTATAATGTTTCTTTAATACACCACTTATCAGCGAACTTGATATTTTTATACACTATTAGTTCGAAAAACGTGAAGTTCATAAGTTGATTCGATTTGGTTTGGAGTGTGATTCTTAATTTTGATGTTATTTTACGCGTTCTGAGGGTTCGAGCGGGTAATTTTTATGCTTACGAACTTGTTGGTATGTTTGGACGAGGCGCCGGGGGCCTCGGGTATTATTCAGATTATGCGCGAAGCAAGTTTGGGCTTGAAAGAATTGTTGAAACAGCAGGGTTCTGGTGCAATCGCACCTTCGAAGAACCTGCCGCAGGTGCGAGCTCGAGGAAGCGAGCTAATGATCACAGTAGCGGCCTGGCCTGAGCTGGCCAGTGGCCGCAGAAGCGAAGCAGGAGCTGCGCCTGTGAACGCGCAGGTGCGAAGAAGTTGATCGCAAAAGCGAAAGGGAGCTAGCCCGCCTAGGATCGCAGGTGTGGCACATTCACTGCAGAAGCGGGCTCGCAGAAGAGATCCTCTGCCTGCAGAAGCAAGAGTATCAGACTTGGGCATGGTCCGCACCTGCGATGATTTATCCGCAGAAGCGAAGCCGCAGGCGCGGCGATGTGATCGCAGGTGCAAAACCACTGAAGACAGTGAGGGTCATTTAACTTCGGGACATAGGCTATTTTGGCTCATTTCTTTCATCTTTTGGGCGATTTTTGAGCTCTCTGAAGAGGGGTTTTCCACTAGCTATTGAAGGTAAGTAATTTCCCAGTGTAAGTTAAATACACAGGTTATGGATAGATTTTAACATGTAAAATTGTGGAAATTATGGGTTTAGTTGAAAAACCTAAGTTTTGATAAAAATGAGATTAAACCACGAAAATGATTATGGAATTGGGTGAAAATTAAATATTTGAGTTCGTGAGGTTATGGGTGACCTTTATTTTCAAAAACTTCAGGAATCCGAGCACGTGGGCCCGAGGGTGAATTTTAAGAATCTTCCAATTTGGTTGGGTAATCACTCTAATAGCTAAATTATTAACTTTTGAGTGTATATTGATTAATTTATACAATATTTGGCTAGCTTTGGATTGTTTGGCACCAAGTTGACGCATTAGAGTGAATTTGTGGGCAGAAAAGTGAGCTTTGAGACGAGGTAAGTCTCTTGCCTAACCTTGTAAGAGGGAATTTTTCACGACCCAAAATCCACTATAGGTCGTGATGGGCGCCTAACGCCGCCGTCAGGCAAGCCAACAATTATTGATCAACTTAGTTACTCATTTTATTACTTGGAAATCATAATTTCCCTTAATTAGATAATATGAAATAGAATTTGCAGGGTGAAATGAAAATAGTTACATGAACTACCATACTGGACATCCAGTAGAAATCCCCAAAACCTGGTGTCACAAGTGCATGAGCATCTACTAAGGAGTACAATAAAAATAATACATTTTTCTGGAATACAAGTTAGATGGGAAAAAGATAAATAACTCTGTTGGAGACTTATCGTGACAAGGAAATGCAGCTCACCGTAAGGACCCCGCAATAGCCGTGCAACATATAGATACCTGACAATAAGTGCAGCAAATGTACTATGAGTACGTAAATCAATGTGTATCTAGTAAGTATCTAGTCTAACTCCAGAGAAATAGTGACGAGGGGTCGACATCGACACTTACTAGTGGTCCAATAAATCAAATGCAGTAGCAAGTAAACAGATGTGAGGCAGAGTAAACAAACGAAATAAACAATTGGAGACTTATCGTGACAAGGAAATGCAGCTCACCGTAAGGACCCCGCAATAGCCCTGCAACATATAGATACCTGACAATAAGTGCAGCAAATGTACTATGAGTACGTAAATCAATGCTTATCTAGTAAGTATCTAGTCTAACCCCAGAGAAAGAGTAACGAGGGGTCGACATCGACACTTACTAGTGGTCCAATAAATCAAGTGCGGTAGCAAGTAAATAGATGTGAGGCAGAGTAAACAAACGAAATAAACAATTGGAAACTTATCGTGACAAGGAAATGCAGATCACCGTAAGGACCACGCAATAGTCGTGCAACATATAGATACCTGACAATAAGTGAAGCAAATGTACTATGAGTACGTAAATCAATGCGTATCTAGTAAGTATCTAGTCTAACCCCAGAGAAATATTGACGAGGGGTCGACATCGACACTTACTAGTGGTCCAATAAATCAAATGCAGTAGCAAGTAAACAGATGTGAGGCAGAGTAAACAAACGAAATAAACAATTGGAAACTTATCGTGACAAGGAAATGCAGATCACCGTAACGACCACGCAATAGTCGTGCAACATATAGATACCTGACAATAAGTGAAGCAAATGTACTATGAGTACGTAAATCAATGCGTATCTAGTAAGTATCTAGTCTAACCCCAGAGAAATATTGACGAGGGGTCGACATCGACACTTACTAGTGGTCCAATAAATCAAATGCAGTAGCAAGTAAACAGATGTGAGGCAGAGTAAACAAACGAAATAAACAATTATAAATATGGGGTACAATCATCCTCTCAACAATAAACTCAAGCTCTAAATTAGCAGTTACCTCCTCAACCGGAGTATATATATAATGGACCTCACTAGATAGGTCATCATAATTCAAATCAGGATACTCATAGATACACTAGCTTCTAGTCAAATATTACGCACGACTCAATATGAGTATTTTATAGAAATGTCGAAGCGTACGGCCCGATCCCATCACAATGTACACTGCCGAGGGTCGAACGACACGAACCATAGATACATCTATTATACTGTCGAGGCGAACGGGCCGCTCCCATGAGATTGGTACATAATCCTACCGAGGCGAACGACCTGATCCCATCATAATGTGCGCACTTCCGAGGGTCGAACGACACGAACTATAGATGTATCTATTATACTACCGAGGTGAACGGCACGGTCCCATTAGAATAAGAAGCTTTAACGGCTCCCTGACCCCACTCACGAATAAACGTGTGAGTTATGAACTTTAAGGAAGCTTTTTGATGAAAATTCACAACGTGGGAGAAATTCGTAAGGGGGGCAAAATTATTCCGCGCCTAAGTAAAGTACCGCATGAAATCTATACAATAGCAAGTCTATCACTCTAGCAAATCTAGTCTCAAGCCATAACGTAAAATAAAGGAATTTAAGCAAGGAACAACTCAAATAGTACAGTTATAGCATGGTGGGAACCTAAGTCTACCAAGACATAACATGAATCTAGCTACGTACGGGCTCTCGTCACCCCGTACGTACGTAGCCCTCACATCACCTAGCCGTAGTTTCCCGCTCACATGGTTAGACAGTAGACTTACCTCGCTCCGAAGTTCCATAACCGGCTCCAACGCTATTCTAACACCTCAAATCGATGCATGTCGCTCCAAAACTAGTCAAACAATGTGCAACCCAATACAAATCTACTCTAATACCCATAATTAATCAATTTATAATAATTCCCAACTACGCTCGAAAAGTCAATAAAGTCAACCCTCAGGCCCACATGCCCGGATTCCAAAAATATTTGAAGATAAACTTTACCCATAACATTACGAACTCAAATTTATAATTTATTTCAGATTTCATGTCCAGTATCGTGGTCAAAATCCAAAAATACAATTTCTAGGTCTTCTAGAGAAATCCCACAATTTTCTACTAATTTCCATGTTCCAAACCATGTACGATTCACATATTTAACTCACAATGAGAAGAAATCACTTACCCCATAATAGATGATGAAGATGGCACTACAAAATTTTCTCCAAAGTCGCCTCCCATGGAAGAAATGAAGTGAAAATGAGTCAAACCCCCGATTTAAAAAGAACACTGCCCAGCCCGACCATCGCACCTGCGGCCACTTGACTGCATCTGCGGCCTCACATGTGCGGCTAAAATTCCCTTTCTGTGGTTCCCTACAGGCCCTTATGCCTTCACTTGTGCAGAGTCGCACCTGCGACCTAGGTTCCGCTTCTGCGGAAACGATAACCTCACTCCCCGGCGGGCCTGCATATCTCTTTCCCGCATCTGCAATCTCGTAGATGCAGCCAAAACCTCGCACCTATGCATCCCTTATACCTAGCACAACTTCGTACTTGCGATGCCAAACACGCCCATGTGGTCTCGCACCTGCGACCAAATCCTTCGCAGGTACGATTGCACCAGGCCTGGTGCTCTTCAGTAGTCCCCCAAGTCCAAACTCGATTCGTGTCCAATCTGATTCGCGCCTGAGGCCCCTAGAACTCCATCCAAACATACCAACACATCCCAAAACACGAAACAACCTACTCGAGGCCTCAAATCACATCAAAACTACGAATCGGCAATCAAAATCCTTCTTTAAATTTTTGAACTTCTAAACTTCGACGAACACGTCTGAATCATATTAAAACATTCAAGAATGATGCCAGACTTTGCGTGCAAGTCACAAATCACGATATGAACCTATTCCAAGGCTCGAAACTCCAAACGGACACCGATAACATCAAAATCCACTTCAAACCAAACTTATGAAATTCTTAAACTTTTAAAAATGTCAACTTTCTACAATAAGTGCTAAAATACTCCTGGATTACCTGATACTCAATCCGAACATATGCCCAGGTCTGAAATCATCATACAAACCTATTGGAACCTTCAAATCTTGATTCCGAGGTCTTTTACTCAAAAGCCACACCTAAGTCAATTCTTCTAACTTAAAGCTTCCAAAATTAGAATTTTCCATCTAAATCAACTCTGAACTTCCCAAAATCCAATACGACCACATGCACAAGTCATAATACCTGAAGTGAAGCTACTCAAGGCCGCAAACCGCCTAGTGACATGCTAGATCTCAAAAAGGCCGGTCTAGTGGTTACGTTCTCCCCCACTTAAACATATATTCGTCCTCGAACGTGCTAAGGACTGATCCGGGGTTGTCCAAAATAACTGTTTAACATCTCGTGCACCTACCTGTGCCACCACAACCCAGCTGAGCACATTAGCTCGAGCTAGCCTGAAGATCCTCCCTATAACCTTAGCTAACAAGCTTTAGAACCAATTTCTAACATCTGGAATTTCCACGAGACCTGATTCTAACGTACGAACACCGCATCAATCACCAGACATTGTACCCGACCTGAAATCACACCATGCACTAATTCGTTTGACCATAATGACATCCTCCGACCATAATAGCTGCAATTTCACGAACCCAGTGCCCGCAATACACCTCATAACACATATAAGCCATGTTCCAACTATGGCAACACTGCCATGGCGGAAGAGATGTGTAGAACTCATAACCACCTACCGAATCAACAAATCATTGAGTCTCTCCTCCTGACAAGAACCATTACCTCATTCTGAACTGAATAACGATATTTGCTCTTTAATATACCTTATATAAATCTGATTGCACCAATTTCAGGTCAAATAACCTCGTCTCACCTAATACAAGTTGCTCAGGCAATAAGCCACCTCAAACATTGTCCAAGATCTCATATGAAGCCATCAATGCGCGAACAACATACGACTTGAATATGATACATAAGGAAGAAGGAACTCTAGAAAAGAACTACCCAGCCCGCATAACAAATAAAACGGTCGAATAGATGCTATGAACCCTTCTCAAAGAATGAGAAACAAAATGCAATAGAATAGATATAGGGAACCGTATTCATCATCTCACTATTGCGGCGTGCAACCCGATCCATACATGATATCATTGTGGCATACAACCTGATCCAAACAACATACTCGTGGCGGCGTGCCACCCGATCCACACATAACAATAATTAATGAAAAACCCATCAATACATAATGCTTATACCTACGAAATACCTGAATATCGGCCAGAAGCACGCCAAGTGCATAATACAACCCTGGGGAGATGGATAGCGCCAGACGCTACAAAACCAAGCACGACTAAGGTGAAATAAATGACCCGCATATCGAGAGCCATCCTGCTCCTATAACACCACAAGTTACACTGGACCACAACACATGTGTGAATAATCAAGTTGTCTCACAACCCACTTCGCACAATAGAGTATTACATGGATTAGCTAATGACAGGAATAACATCCAATGCCCGACGACTCCTCCGTAAGCAATGGTATGATGAATGAACACATCCGACCTGACGTAGATCACACATTCACATTATACCCACCAACGGACCTCAAACCGATCCTGATCATACTATGTTGGGCCACTAGCCTTTCAAGGATCCACAATGGCCCTATTAATGACACACACGAGCAGGCGTTCAATCCGGAACAAACTTCCACAGTCCACAACCAAATGAATAGAGTTCCTTTCAGGCATAAACCCTCACATTAGTGATAGTACCAAAATCTCCATAATTGGTTTTAATCCTTAACAATCAAGTGACTAACATGTCACACTTATACAATCTTCCCGTGAGTTATACTCCCACAACCTTTCGCACCAGGTATCAAAGTCTACATATCCACACATCTAACCGTGCAAATTTTGTAATGAAAATGAAGAATCCACAAATCGGTACACAATGCCTCTTCCACAAGATTCCATTCTCATGCGACACTAGATAATGTTGATTACTCTGAATATCTGAATTCTTCCCTACTCATCCGAGATAGTGACATTCTTATCAACACCGAGCCTCAACCTTGATTCTCAACTTTCAATTCCCATGCCGCTTACTGCACCTATCATGTCGTTACACGAGAGTACAGGAATTCCTCATAGCCCCTAAACTACTAGTAGAATATACACTTCATCGGCTAGATTCCTTTCACTTAACTCACTTCAGAAGAACCATTGCAACACGCAACTGAATTCCCAAACCGCATAAATACAAACCTCAAGTCATGATCTAAATCGCCATAACTCTTCCGGAATCCATTTACACAACAAGGCCATCTGAATCAAATACCTCCCAAATTCATCAAATTATGGGGGTTGTCAAGCCCGTGCGTACAACCACCAACCACATGTACAACTTCACACGCCAAAGGAACTGGTCATTGCCACAATCATGCTAATTCAACCATTACTAACCAAACCAACTTTTTCTAATTTACTCTTGACTTGCCTTAGAAATAATAATAGCTCCATTCAAAATATAACGAACTCAATCCGCACTCATCCCGAGTGACCCAATCCACGAGACCACATTGTCTCAATACCCATGAACTATCTCATACCCTCCTCATGCACACAATAACATTTCCAACTGGTACACCCATTCTGAAATATCCTCTACGAAGTCGAAGTTATTTTCTCCCATTTCTCCAATACTTCCCCGCAGATCTGATGATAATAACACCCCAAGTCCCTTTCATAATCCACTCTAAAAACTCGATCCTAAACCACACAATTGACCCGAAATCCATAGGCACTGCACTTTAATTCTTGAACCCACAAGAACAGTTGTTGAGAGTCACCCACTCTGACCTGGTCTCGAATATAACCAAACTCCAACGCTCTGCTAGAACATGATAACCCCCAAAGAAGCAACCGGATGAATTCTTTTCCTTGTACATCACATCCACAAGAAGCATAAACTCTGAGTCTTCCCAAAACATGCACATGAATTGATAAGGCCAAATATACCACACATTCGTCAAGTTTTTTTTCCTCGAATTAATCCTTATGTTTTACTTTCTTAGTCATAAATAATCCATCAATGCGCCAATAACCAAAAACCACACAAGAACACAACCACGCAATCCAATTGTAGACGGGGGTTCCCCCACTTAGCTTTAGCTAAATCTAGAACCCACAAAGATTCCTCCCTCTCAATTACCATGATCTCTCACCTTTACACCGCCAAGTTTCTCGAAATCTTTCATTATACCCTTCATGAACATCCCAAATCATTAGCCACAATCACGTATTAGACCTCTTACCATGTAGCAAGTAGAGCTCTTCGTGGAAACTTCATCAAAACCATGCAACCGCTAACCTACCCATAGGAGATAACCTACCAGTGGAATTCCATACCGACATCTTGCAACGACGTTGAACTGGGTACAACTACCCCAAAATTGGCAAACCCTCCTGATCCCACGCTCATCCACCAGCTATACAAGTCAATTCATTCCCCATTGGCATCAACTGAAAGTCAAACAATACATTCCAAACTCGAAGCCACGTTGTATCCCATAACGATAATCAAGCTCTTACATCCCTAAACACTCCAAGAAAACTTCTTTCCGTCATATTCAACCTTCCTCATCACAGTAACTACCATTCCAAATAAAATCCATAGACATAATCACCTTTCATCATGGTTCCCAAATCGCCCAAAACTTTCTCAAGGCACGTGGTTATCCTACAGCAGAATCTATACGCTACTGCCACTCCCAGTTCGGTTAATCCATCTCTTTTAAGCAACTTTTTGACCTCTGCTACGTACTTGACTTGTTAGCAATTCAACCACTGCGAGACACCTCCCACCATGTGCTTCCTCATCCTTTGCCCAATTGGTGCCTCAAATCAAAATCTACCTCTGTAGCACCTAAACTAATAAATTACTACCAACTCTAAACCTCCTCGAAGATCATATTTCTCGAGCCATTAGCATTAGAAACATCGACTTGATTCTTAACCGCTACACACCGCCATCTCTAACAACCGCTCCTCATGCACCATTTCACAACACCCTTCCCCGAAGGCAAATCAAAGAAGACTATAACAACAGTGAACCTTAATGCATTCATACAAGGATGACGATACAGAGCTGTCGTGGAGGCCGAGCTTCATCTTTTCTTCCACCAAACTTAGTATTTTTTATGTTTCTTTGTATGATTTCTTGTTTGGCTACCATGTCTATGTGGAGCTAAACTTCACGTTCTAGGGTTGTGATTCTTTCATGGCTATTCTTATTCGGATATTGATTTTGATTTCTTGATTTATCGTATTGGTTTATTTATTCAATCTTGTGCTTAATTATTTGATTACTTGATCACCAATTGAATATTATCTACGAATCTAGAGTTGAACTCGAAAGTGGGAATCCTAGATTGCATATAGGATTGAGTAGAGCAAGTTCTTGAACCTGGGCATAGGGGAATGGATTCGCGGTTAGGATAGACATATATCTAACTGCCTTTCTTGGTTGATTTACAGGATTTATAAATGCGTTTTTGTTAGTTCTAATTCCATAGACATATAGGTGTTAGGTTAGCTTGAATAGATGAGTAAGAACTAGACATATTCTTATTAGCAATATTAACCCTGTCAACCAATAAACCAGATAAATTAATTAGTTAATTCAATTGAAGAATACAATATGATTGTTAGATAGCCCATAACCTAGATCGTTTTCATCACATTGATAACATAAAAATCTGCTCTTCTTTTGTTCAAAGCTCATTATTTTTTTTTTCTTTATTTTAATTAGTTTAGAATCAAATACTTCTAGTTTTAATTCTTGTTTAGATAATTAGGATAGTCTAATTTAGTTAATAGTTAATCACAAATCCTCATGGGTTCGACATCCGGCTTTTATTCACTTTATTACTTGATGACCGCGTATACTTGCATGTGCGTTTGGCCGCAACAAGTTTTTGACGCCGTTTTCGGGGACTTAGAAATTAGCTATTTTTCTAGATTAGACATTTTTTTATTTAGTTTAGTTAGTATTTTTTATTTATATTAACATGCCATCTTGGAATGATGGTTATTCTTATTTTGATGATCCTTGTCCATATTGTGGAGGACCTCACTGGTGGAAAAATTATCAGAATATTCGCGGGAGCGAGTTGTGCGCACAATCTCAATCCTTTGAGTGGAATACTTATAACATGTGTGGTGGTCAAGATGGACATTGGGATGGTTGTCCTAATTCTTTTTATCCTTATCTGAGCCCTTATTATGATCTTTCTAATGACGTTTGTGAGTTTGATAGGGGCAATGAAGTGCAGGATATTGAACATGATGCATATATTAGGGATATTTTGAGGCAAGTAGTAGAGCAATAGGATGAACTCAAAAAAGATATGAAAAAAATAAGGGCAACAATCACAAGAATGAAGGCCAATATGGAAGAATTGAATGAAGAGAGTGAGTACTAGCAAGAGGAAAATTTTGAAAAAGAGGAGATTTTGAGTCAAACTTGGTTGGTAGAACAAGCTGAAAGATTGGAAATATATGAGGCTCAACGTGAAGAAATTACAGATGGGATAAAAGACTTTATAGAAGAAGAGCTGAACTGGGACAAGAGATTGAAAAATTTGGCACTACTATTAACGACTTGGGAGCTCAATTGATTGCAAAGGTTGATGCGTCTAACGCCCAACAAAATAGTTCTGACTTGTGTGAAACTGAAAAGGAGCTTATACGCTAAATCGAGGAGCTAAAAGTGGAGAGTCAATCATTCGATCATATTTTTATTGATGATGTCCATGTTGAGGAAAGCACCCTAGAGTCATGTGAGGAAGTAGATAATATTATATTTGAAGACTCTAGTGTTTGTACATATGAGGATGTAAAGAGCAATACAATTCTAGAGTTAGGGCGTATTGATCCTCATTCCATACATTTTTCAGCATTGTGTTTGGATGATGCTATACAAATTGAGTCATTCAAGCCTTTGGAGGAGCCAATGGATGAGGAACGGGGTGCTTACATTCTTGAATTTGTCGTGCCAGAGAGACAAAATTACATACCTCATCCGAAGGCCAAGAAGTGTAGAATGCAAAATTGGTTACTTGGCCCAGTTACATTTGTACCACCACCCCGAGAGCATAGCAAAAATCTTGAAGCCAAATTACGGGCTCAATTCACAAGTTCAAGGTGGAGGCAAAAAGTGGTTCACGTCGGCGCTTGTTGGGAGGCAACCTAGCTTTACTATTTTTTTATTTTTTATTTTTTTATTTTATTGTTCTATTATCTTTTTAGTTTTATTTTATTTTGTAGGATTATGAGTGTAGGAAGAAAATCCATTGGAAGGTACAAAAGTGAACCAGATGGTTGGAACTATGTGAGGGGTTCCCACACAAAGAACGATGCCTGGGGGGAAGTATAAGTACCTCGTGAGCCGCTATTGCTTCGACTTTTAGCCTACCAGGGAGTCTCTTTTACCCTCTTATTATTTATAGTGTGCATTGAGGGCATTGCAAAATTTTAAGTATGGGGTGAGGAGATCGCTTAGGTGAGTTTCTTGCTATTTTAGCTTAGTTATAGTACTTGTTCTTAAGTGTAGTAGTTTCTGTGCTATTTTAGCTTAGTTTTAGTACTCGTTCTTAAGTGTAGCAGATTTTGTGGGAAAAAAACGAAAAAAGTAGAAAAATTGGACTTTTCCCGACGATGGATCTCGTAGACAGTTTTCTTGAGGGATTAAAGTCTAAACAAAAATCCAAAAATATGTCTTTTAGCTTTCGTTAGGTAGTAATTATCCCCTGTGGTTTTTCTTTGTGCCTCGATTCTTTTCCATGGGATGTAGTTTGAACCAGGTAGTAGTTTTAAATTTTTAGAGTAGATTAGAATTTAGGGAATAAATGGACGAAGAAAGATGAGATTCCTAGGCGCCCTTGACTTGTTTGATAGTAGCATATTTAGGCTTTGTCATGTGTAGTATCTTCCCTATGATTTGAAATTATTGATAATGCCTTGCTTACTTGGATAACATGTTTTGTGACGCCTATGTCTCATTTACTTGACTTATGTTCACTTTGTGCTTAATGCTTAATATCTCGTGGCTCCGTGAATACTTGCATTGTTTCAGAGTCGGAATGGGATCTTCCTTAGTGAGTCATGTGCCATGTGTGGTGAGGTTTTTGTGTAGTCCATGTTTTGTGATTGAGTCTAGAACTTGCCCGATATGTGAGTTGAAGCGGAATTTTAGGTGATGCTCGGTTTGAAAAATGATTTTAGGCTTTCTTTGATCTTTTTGATCTTATTGCTTATCATGAATAAAATTTATGCCTAATTAACCCTTTTGAGTCTATAGACTTGGCGCCCATATTACAAGCCTATACCTTTTTTGTTATTAATTGAAATTGTTTTGATCCTTTTACCTCTTAAAATACTTTAATTGTGAAATGAGCGCTAAAAGAAGTAAGAAGGGACTAAGTGTGGGGTGGCTTTTGAGTGGAACCAATTAAAGGAATAAAAGTGCATTTGTTTTGTAAAATAATATACCACTAGCGGAAATTGTAGAAAAAGAGAAAAAAATAGTTGAAAAAAAATGTAGAAGAATAAATGTGTTGTTTTGCTAGTGGAGTGGAAATGACGATAATGCTTAAAGAAAAAGTTAGTATATTTGGTGATGATTTTAGTGAAATTGAAGTACATTGAGGAATTTGCGCTTAATTTATCATGTGATGTGTTAAAGTGCTTAAGGGTTTGAGTCACTATTCCTAAAATATATCCTACCCGTCCCTTAGCCCACGTTACAACCACAAAAAAGTTCTAATTGATTTTAGATCGAGTGAGCCTACATTAGTAGAGATTTACATTATGGGCAAGCCTATAGTATCAACTGCATGCATGTGACTTCTTTGTGAGAGTGAGCGACATTCTTTGATATAAGTGAGTCCTTAAACTATATTTGATCATGAGATTAGGATGTGTGGATTCAGCTTACCCTATTTTCTTTTGTTATGAGGGAATATGATTTCACACGGGATAGGTAATGTTATTAGACTTCTCTATGATGTTGGGTATTTCAAGCTATGAGTGCATTGTGACATTGAGTCAGTTTTTGAAGCTAGGAATGTTATGAACAAGTTGTCTTTATTGTGAATGCTTTTTAAGAATGGCATAAGTAAGGGGAGGTGTCAGTGCTATGCTACAGTTTAATTATTCTATCAACCATGGTCATTGGTGTACTGTGTTTCAAATGTGTAAATATAAAGCGCTCAAGAATAGTGTGAATTGTTAGCTTACTCGAGGACGAGTAAGAGTCTAAGTGTGGGGTGTTGATGTTCGGCCAAAAATACATATATTTAACCATTGTTACCTCACATTATAGCACTTTTAATTGTCTTTTGAGTATTAATTATATTACTTTATGCTTAATATTATATTTTACATGTGTAGGAATAAAACAATGTGAAGATGGAGAGATTTAGAGCAAAATTGAATAAAATACGAAATAAAAAAAAAGAAAATAAAAGAATTAAATATAGGGAGACAAAGGGGGACACCCTTTGAGTTTTGTCCCCCCCAAATGCAAGACAAAAGAAGAGAGGAGGAATTACAATTCTTGAAGTGAAATTGAAAATTGTTATTGTCTTCTGCGCCAGGGCCAGCGCTAGGCGCTGCCCTAGACACTTGAAACGGAACTTGTCCTATTTCATCCGGGACTCGGTTATTTCGACCCCAAGACGTATCCAAATCATATAAAAGCCAACCTAAACCTATTTTGAGAGAGGAGAACGTTTTTTAGATTAACTTTTGGCGAAGGGAGAGCACAGAGCTGCCGTGGAGGCCGGATTTCATCTTTTCTTCCACCAAACTTAGTATTTTTTATGTTTCTTTGTATGATTTGTTGTTTGGATATCATTTCTATGTGGATCTAAACTTCACGTTCTAGGATTGTGATTCTTTCATGAGAATTTTTGTTCGGATATTGATTTTGATTTCTTGATTTATCGTATTGGTTTATTTATTCAATCTTGTGCTTAATTATTTGATTGCTTGATCACCAATTGAATACTATCTACGAATCTAGAGTTGAACTCGAAAGTGGGAATCCTAGATTGCATATAGGATTGAGTAGAGCAAGTTCTTGAACCTGGGCATAGGGGAATGGATTCGCGGTTAGGATAGACATATATCTAACTGCCTTTCTTGGTTGATTTACAGGATTTATAAATGCGTTTTTGTTAGTTCTAATTCCACAGACATATAGGCATTAGGTTAGCTTGAATAGATGAGTAAAAACTCGACAGATTCTTATGAGAAATATTAACTTTGTCAACCAATAAACCAGATAAATTAATTAGTTAATTCAATTGAAGAATACAATCTGATTGTTAGATAGCCCATAACCCTAGATCATTTTCATCACATTGATAACATAAAAATCTGCTCTTCTTTTGTTTAAAGTTCATTTTTTTTCTTTATTTTAATTAGTTTAGAATCAAATACTTCTAGTTTTAATTCTTTTTTAGATAATTAGGATAGTCTAATTTAGTTAATAGTTAATCACAAGTCCTCGTGGGTTCGACATCCGACTTTTAGTCACTTTATTATTTGGCGACCACGTATACTTGCGTATGCGTTTGGCCGCAACATAAGACCTAAGTGAACTTAATGCTCTGATACCAAGTTGTCATGACCCAAAATCCACTATAGATCGTGATGGCTCCTAACGCTGCCGTCAGGCAATCCAACGATGATTGATCAACTTAATTACTCATTTTATTACTTTTGAAATCATAATTACCCTTAGTTAGATAATATGAAATAGCATTTACAGGGTGAAATGATAATAGTTATGTGAGCTTCCATACTGGACATCCAGTAGAAACCCCCAAAACCCGGTGTCACAAGTGCATGAGCATCTACTAAGGAGTACTATAAAAATACTGCATGTCTGGAATACAAGTTAGGCAGGAAAAATATAAATAACTCTGATGGAGACTGTATATGATGCAGATCGTGACAAGGAAATGCATCTCACTGTAAAGTCCCCGCAATAGTCGACCCTCTGCACCCAGAGAACCACCAGAAACATATAGATACCTGCACAATAAGTGCAGCAAGTCTAGCATGAGTACGTAAATCAACAAGTACCTAGTAAGTATCTAGCCTAACCCCAGATAAGTAGTGATGAGAGGTCAACATCGACACTTACTAGTGGTCTAATAAATCAAATACAGTAGGAAGTAAACAAGCTTAAGGCAGAGTAAACAAATGAAATAAACAAGTATAAATACGGGGTACAGCCCTCCTCTCAACAATAAACTCAAGCTCTTAATAAGAAGTTTCCTCCTTAACCGGAGTACATATATAATGGACCTCACAAGATAGGTCGTCATAATTCAAATCAGGAAAACTCACAAATATGTTGGATTTTTGTCAAATATTATGCATGACTCAATAGGAGTATTTTGTAGAAATGTTGAGGCATACGGCCCAATCCCATCATAATGTGTACACTGCCGAGGGTCAAATGGCACGAACCATAGATACTTCTATTATACTGTCGAGGCAAACGGTCTACTCCCATGAGAGAGTGGTGCATAATTGTCACGACCCGAAGTTCCCACCGTAGGGACCGTGATGGCGCCTAACATCACACTTGCCAGGAAAGCCAACATTAGAGATTATTTAGCCATTTCTTTCCATTTTTAGTAATTATCAGTAAACAGGCAAAATAAATCGAAATAATTGTAAAGATATATAGATATCGATGTCATTTACATACTACTTCTACCCAGAAATCCGGTGTCACAATTCACGAACTTACTATGATTTTTATACAATCAAATTATATGAAATAAATTACAATTGTTTTAGAAATAAAGGAAAAATAGTAACGTATATGTATATAAGGGGACACCAAGGCCTGCGGATGCCAGCAGGACTACCTTGGGTCTCCGAGCTATATAACCTGAGCGAATCTCTCAATCAGCCACAACCTGCTCCGAAATCTACACAGGAAGTGTAGAGTGCAGTATCAGTACAACCGACCCCATGTACTAGTAAGTGCCGAGCCTAACCTCGACGAAGGATTGACGAGGCTACGGCGGGACACTCACAATATAACAACAGACAGTTATATATAAAACAGAAAAGGGAGAAGGATAATGTGAAAGGAGTAATTTGCAGAAATAAATACGTAACTCAAGTGTCTTATCAATATCCAGTTATGACCAATCCTTAAGTGAATGTACAACTACCGAATAACTTACACAGTCAGAGAAAAATACATAAACACATAAACTGATGCGGCGCGCATCTCGATCCCACCAGACAACATAAAATCTTCCATTATTCCTCCGTAACAATAACAATAATAGTAAATAATATATATATATATATATATATATATAT
>ML394327.1:227043-238388 GCA_005239525.1 Nicotiana knightiana | reverse complement strand
TTTATCCACTTATTAGTTAACCGGATAATGTCCCGTTACCCGGTACTTAATCAATTACCCGCACAATTTAAAAATTACCACAAATTACTTAAAATTCTATTTATTTTTAAAATACTTCATATATACTTTATATATATTACTATTGTGGTCACATGACACCTTGATTGGTACTAGTTCATAATTATCGGGTATTATCGCTCGACCCGTATTTGATTCCCAATTGTCTATTTTCAACAAAACTCATTTTCTTTAATCCGTGTACCCCTTTATCCTTTATAACACTTATTTATTTTCTTTTTTTTTTAAAAGAAAAATAACATAAATACGTTAAGGTCAAACCGATCTCATCCCCGAGTCCACGTCGGTTAACTGAAGATAAAACTTTTAACGTACGAAAACGCGAGATGTGACAAAGGATGCTTGTGATGTAAATTTTATCGGATTCCGAAAAGTGGGCCTAGGGGCCGGGTTTGAACCAAATTCGGAATTTTTTGTATAATTTGATAATTTTCATGTGGGATTCATTCCTTTAGCGTATATTGATGGTATAAATCTGATTTTGACTAGATTTGGAGCAATCGAAGATCGAGGGGCAAGAGCATCGCGGATTAGTATTCGGGCCGGTTTGAGGTAAGTAACGATTGTAAATCTAGACCTGAGGGTATGAAACACCGGTATTTCGTATTGTTTTGATAAATGAGGTGACGCACATGCTAGGTGACGAGCGTGTGGGAGTGCACCGATAGGGATTGTGACTTGGTCCGTATCGTGGGGACTATTAAGCCGCGTGTTTGATTTTAAAATCATATGATATCCTGTTATTTAGAGGTTTATATTATATTATGGGTACATGCCATGTTTGGGGCCTTGTGCCGACCTGTTTTGACCCTCAGGGGTATTTTTCCCACTACTCTCACACTATTTTGATAGAAAATATGAAATCAGTCATGCTTTAAATCAGATCATTGTTTTATTACTAATTATCACCCTGTTTTAGAATACTGAAAGATAATTTGGGCTACGCCCCTGGGATTTGTGGTGAGTTGGGCTGAGTACCCGCAATTGTGATGAGTTAACCGAGTGGCTAGTGAGGATGACTGAGTGAGGCCGAGAGTCAGACTTGTGAGGATAGTTAGGGATCGGGCTGCACGCCGTAACACTATATACATCTATATATAGATCAAACTGCACACCATAACGAGATATATGGATCGGGCTGTATGCGGCAGCGATATAGTGCTTGGGTTGTAGGAGCTCCTCCTAGAGTTTGTACACCCCCCGTGAGCGCAGTCGACTATTGTGGATCGGGCTGCACGCCGCAGCGGGTTACTATTATGGATCGGGCTACACGCCGGAGTGGGTTACTATTATGGATCGAGCTGCACAACGTAGAGGGTTACTATTATGGATCGGGTTGCACGCTGTAGCGGGTTACTATTATGGATCGGGCTACATGCCGCAGCGGGTTACTATTGTGGATCGTGCTGCATGCCGCAGCGGGTTACTATTATGGATCGAGCAGCACACCGCATCTGGTTATTATATGGATCGGGCTGCACACCGCAACGGTTATATATGGTACTTGTTGAGTGAGAGTTCTGAGTGTGAGCATTGACCTATGAGAGTAGAGTCATGAGTGACTGAGAGGCTTGCCCGAGAGGCTTATTCGTGAGTGACATTGTGCCCGAGTGGCTGATATTTTACGAAACTACTGTTTTCACTCTTCTTTACACTGAGCCTTAATTGAAAAATGTTGAACAAAGGTTTATACGAATTATAAAATGGAAAACTGGAGTTTTTATGATATATACGGAATATAGATTTTTGACTTGAGTTTAATCACTTCTACTGTTGCTTATTATATGGTTTTTACATAATCTAAAAAAATGCTCGCCATTGCACTCAAGTCTTTAGTTATGGTTGTTACTTACTGAGTTGGCGTACTCACGTTACTCCATGCACCTTGTGTGCAGATTCAGGTACCGGGGCAGAGCGATAGTTCAGCTACCCCAGTTGGAGAATTGTTCGGAGATCGTGAGGTAGCTGCTCGGCGTCCGCATCCTACTCTTTCTCCTTCCTACTCTGTCATTTTACTTTACTTCCCAGACTTGTCGTAGTAGAGAATTAGTATTAGACTGTATCACTTCTTAGATGCTCATGACAGTTGACTCTAGATGTTGGGGCTGTGTTTAGACGTTCTAATCATTTTTGTTGTTTGAAATGCTAAAATGAAAACTTTATGAAAATATCGGGCAGTATTGAATAAATGAAAAGGTTACCTTATATTTAAGTATTGAATTGGCTGGCCTAGTACCGCAATAAGCGCCATCACAGCCGAGTTTAGTTTTGGGGTCGTGACATTTTCAATCCTTACATACTCGGTACATTATTGGTACTAACATCCTGTTTGCCTGGGTACGCTGCCTTTCATGCCTACAAGTCCTGATAGACAGGTTGAGGGTTCTCCAATTAGGCTATCAGCTCAGCAGAAGATGTTGGTACGCTCCATTTGCTCCGGAGTTTCTTATTTGGTCAGTGTGATTTGGACGTGTATCGTTTAGTATGGTGGGGCCCTGTCCCAACCTTTATGATATTTATCTACTCTTAGAGGCTTGTAGACATATGTCATGTACGTAAAAGTTTGTATGGCCTTGTCAGCCTATGTTCAGTGTACGAGTGATCATTTTGGGCTTATAGACCCGTATGTCTTATGTGTAAGTTAGTAGTACGTGTTTTATTCTAGTTATCCTACGGCAGCCTTTCCGTCTCATTTACCTATGATAGTATGATACAAAAAGATACGTTATGTAGGTACTCGGTTGAGTAAGGTACCCGGTGACCATCACGGCCCATCGATTTGGGTCGTGACAAAAGTGGTATCAGAGTAGTTTTGTCCTAGGGAGTCTACAAGTCGTGTCTAGTAGAGTCTTGTTTATGGGTGTTGTGCACCGCACTTATAAGCAGGAGGCTAAAGGGAATATAGGACTGTCACTCTTTCTTCTTACTCTATATCGTGTGATAGAGCTCACTTATAAGAATTCAAACTCCTACTTCTATTTTATTCGTAATAAGACGATACCTACATTCTAAAAGAAAGTTGGTAAGAGATATAGATGTGGAAGAGTTGAGTAAGAGGAACTCAATTTTGTATCATGCTTATGATGGATAAATATGAGTTATTCAGCAGGTCATGTGTGTACTAAGATATGTAACTTCCTTATAAGGATCCCTAAGGAAAGAATATTTATCCACTCTTACGGTAAAAAGGAATAAGAGAATCGGAAGGTAGACACAAGTTTCAGCAAGTAATAGAAGCAAGGTGAAGAAGGGTACAAGGTACCTAGTTAATGAAGATTATCATTATTTACCATTCAAGAAGAGAGATATAACCATTTTGAGTTACCATCAATAATAACAGATGTATGTACAATCGGCCACACCGATCTCAGTTATGCCTTATGGGAGCTAACATAAATGATTTAAGAGAAGGACGGGATATCAGTATCCGACTGGGGTTAGAGTAACTAAAGTAGTGGATAGATTGTTAGTGTTAGTTGACATTTATCAAACGTGGTAATGGATCTCCTTGCGAGACACAAAGATGGTGCACTGTAAAATAGTACAGCTAGATATGAGTACTACAAAGATAGGCACTGGAAGCCTGGAAGGGATAAATATTATCTTAGTATGACTCTCGTCCCTAATAGAGAGAGAATGAAAGGCAACCCGAAGAGCCAATAGATGGAGCAAGGGGAGCTAAAAACAAAAGAATGTCTTGTTCGAGTTTTCAGAATAAAGTATAGACATAAATGTTAGCGGGAAATAAGAAGAGAGTTAATGAAGCATTATGAGTAAGATGTGACACATGGATGACAACGATAGATCAAAAAGATAACAGTATTACAAAATCTATAGTCAAGTGAAGGTAAAGATGAGAGGTAACAGGCCTTGAGACAACAAAAGAGTATAGGCCATAAACTCATATCCTCATTTCGAGAAATAAGTTCATGACCCTAACATGATTACCAAAAAGAAAAAGTTAGACCCCGGAGTAATAGAAATCAGTATGGACTGGTGAACAAGATAAACCCAAACATAAATTAGGGACTGAGTGATTTGATAGTAGTCGGCATCATGAGAAATTCATAGATTGTGTTCCAACGATATTAGAGTGGACAACAGAAGAAGATTCATGCGAAATTCAGAGAATGGTCATCCAGCAAGACGCTAGTAACGACCAACCCGGTCGTTCCGAGAGTTTAGCCCCGTTTCACCGGTGTATGCTTTCATTTTGTGTGGTTCAGCTCTTGTGTGTTTTGTTGGGTTGGTTGGTTCGGGTTCAGAGTGGTCGTGGTGAGAAATTAGACACTTAGTCTCTTAACTTGGTTCAATAGTGGAAGAGTCAATCAGAAGTTGACTTATTGGTAAACGACCTCGGAATGTAGATTTTATGGTTTGTATAGCTTCTTTAGGTGATTTGGGACATAGGAGTGTGTTCTGAATGTGGTTTTGATGTTCGGTGTAGAATTAGGCTTGAATTGGCGAAAGTTAGTTTTTGGCGATCTTCGGTCGGTAGTGGAAAATAGGCTATTGGGGTCGGAATGGAATTTCGGAAGTTGGAGCAGGTTCGTAGTGTCATTTTGGATATGTGTGCAAATTTTTAAGTCAATTGGAAGTGTTTTGGATGGTTTCGGCATCTTTGGTGAAATTTAGAAATTTCAAAGTTCATAGGCTTGAATTTGATGTGATTTTGGTGTTTTTGCGTTGTTTTTGGTGTTTCGAAGGTTCGACTAAGTTTAACTAAGGTTATGGGACTTGTTGGTATTTTTGGTTGGGGCCTCAAGGGGCTCGAGATTGATTTTGGTTGGACTTAGGAATTTGCAGCAAAGCTGCTGCTGGTGCCATTTTACTGGTGTAGACGCACCTGCGGATGGGGGGCCGCAGGTACGACGGCCGCAGGTGCGAGGACCATGCGGAGGTGCGGATTTTGGCAGCTCGTGAAGGGGTCGCAGGTGCGGATGGGTCGCCGCACCTACGGAAGCGCATGTGCGAAGAGGTAGTCGCAGGTGCGGAAAATGGAGGCTTGAGCAGATGCTCGCCCGGGACCATTGACCAGAGAGTATAAAAAGGTGCCTTCGTGAATTCCACCCATTCTTCACCATTTGTGGACGGGTTCAGAAATTTGAGCAGTGTTTTTCAGAGGAAATTGAAGGTTATCGATTGGGTAAGTTACTTGGACCTCGTCTCTTGTGTTTGTGATGATGTTTCTATTGTTAATCATGAAATGGGTAGGAATTTAGGGAGGAAAATGGGTAATTAGGGCTTGTGATCAAGAGACTTTAAAATGGGAGTTTGAGGGTCATTGGGACTCAGATTTCAGTGTTCTTGGTATGTATAGAATCGTGGAAGGATGAGAATTTTTGTTGGGTTAATTTTATCGAATTTCGAGACGTTGTACCAGGGCCGGATTTGGCCAATTTAGGGATTTGTGCCTAATTTTGATAGTTTTCGATTGGGGTTCGTCTCCCTAGCATATTTTGATGTTATTAACCTGATTTTGATAGACTCGGAGCATTTGGGAGCCGATTCGAGGGGTAAGAGCACTGCAGAGTAATTTTTGGGCTGTTTTGAGGTAAGTAATGATTGTAACTCTAAACCTGAGGGTATGAAACCCAGGTATTTTCATATTGTTTTGGCAAAATGAGGTGACACACATGCTAGGTGATGAGTGTGTGGGCGTGCACCGATAGGGATTGTGACTTGGTCCGCCCCGTAGTGAATATTAAGCCGCATATTCGATTTGAAACCTTACGACATCCTGTATTTTTGAAATTTATACTTGTTTATGGGTAGTGAGCCATGTTTGGGGCCTTGTGCCGACCTGTTTAGACCCTCAAAGGTATTTTTACATTATTCTCACACTATCTTGATAGAACAATTGTGAACTCAGTCATGTTTTCTACTTGTTGTTAATTTCACTGTTATCACACTGTTTTGAAACTCTGAGAGGTATTTTGGGCTGAGTCCCATGAGTTGAGATGAATTGCCCGAGTGGTTTGTGAGAATAACTGAGTGAGGCCGAGAGCCAAGTATGTGAGGATAGTTATGGATCGGGCTGTACGCCACAACAATATATATTATGTATGGATCGGACTGCACGCCGCAACAATATATGTTATATATGGATCGGGCTGCGCGCCGCAACAATATACATATTGGATCGGGCTGCACACTGCAGCAATATACATATACGATCGGGCTGCACGCCGCAGCAATACATATTATGTATGGATCGGCCTGCACGCTGCAACAATATATGTTATATATGGATCGGGCTGCACGCCGCAAGAATATATGTTTTATATGGATCGGGCTGCACGCCGAAACAATATATGTTATATATGGATCGGGTTGCACGCCGCAGCACATATAGTGCTTGGGTTGTAGGAGCCCCTCCAGGAGTCTGTACACCCCCAGTGAACCTAGTCGACTATTATATGGGTAGGAGCCCCTCCAGGAGTCTGTACACCCCTAGTGAACCTAGTCGACTGTTATATGGATCGGACTTCACGCCGCAGCAGTATATATATGTATATGTATTGGATCAGGCTACACGCCGCAACATTTGTTATATGGTACCTAAGGAGTTAGAGTGCTGAGTGTGAGCATTGACTTATGAGAGTAGAGTCACGAGTGACTAAGAGGCTTGCCCGAGAGGCCTTATTTGTGAGTGACATTGTGCCCGAGTGGCTGATATTTTATGAAACTATTGTTTCCACTTTTCTTTACACTAAGCCTCTTTGATAAATGTTGACTAATGTTTTATACAAGTTTATACGGAAAAACTGGAGTTTTGTGAAATCTTTGGTAAATGTGGACTCTTGACTTGATCTATTACCTTTACTGGTACTTAATTTTATGAAACTATAAAGTTTAAATGTTCTTCACTGCACTTAAGTTTTTTGATACTTTGGTTACTTACTGAGTTGGCATACTCACATTAGTCCCTGCACATTGTGTGCAGATTCAGGTACCGGGGTAGAGCGATAGTTGAGATACCCCATTTGGAGCATTGTTCGGAGATTGTGAGGCAGCTGTTAGGTGTCCGCAGCTTACTCTTTCTCCTTCCTACTCTGTCAGTTTACTTTACTTCCCAGACTTGTTGTAGTAGAGGATTTGTGTTAGACTGTATCACCTCTTAGATGCTCATGACGGTTGACTGCAGATGTTGGGGCTGTGTTTAGATGTTCTAATCATTTTTATTATTTTGAAATGCTTATGAAACAGAATTATTATGAAAAATTCATATATTTTATGTATTAAATGGGAAATCATTATGTTAATTTCAGTGAATTGGCTAGCCTAGTATCACGAGAGGCGCCATCACGGCTAGTTTAGGTTTGGGGTCGTGACAAGTTGGTATCAAAGCGCTAGGTTACATAGGACTCATCGGTCATGAGCATGTTTAGTAGAGTCTTGCGGATCAGTACGGAGATGTCTGTACTTATCTTCAAGAGACTACATAAACCTTAGGAAATCTCACATTCTCGAATTCTTGTCGTGCGAAGCCATTTTATTCAGCCAAAAGCGTAACTCTTGAATTCCTTCCATGTATTCAAACATGCACGAGAGCGCTTGGTATCAGCTGTGCATCGACGACTTGTGACTTCCATGGATGAAATGTGATTTTGGCATGTTGGTAATGGGCTAGTCTGGAGGACTTGAGGCCAGATTCATTTTGTGCCTTGAGTGCTAAGATTTCGATTGTGTGTGCCGTGCATTTGGGGATTTATATGTCCGTTGGTGTCCTTATTGACGGGACTTTGTGACTGGATGTCTATGTGGTGAGTATGATTTGAGGGTGAGATGTGTTCATATTGTTTGATTATGACAAAAAGAGATGGGCCAGATATGTAGCAAGAACTATTGAGTGTTTGACTTCTGTCTGGAGTTGGCACATGGCCTCGAGTTGTGAGTGTATTGGAAGACCTCTCATGTTGTTTAGTTGTGGAGTGAAGCGGATCGTTCTATTGGGTTATGAGTTCCTGGTGATGTCTTTTGGGCGGATCATTGCCCCAATAGCGTTCATGTATTTGATTAACGGTGTATTCTAGCTGTATTAGCACTCCTTTGTTATTGTATTCATTGATAGCATCCTGGCGTATACGCGTAGCCATGGGTAGCATACTCAGTATTTGAGGACGGCATTATAAGGATTCAGGGAGGAGAAGCTCTATGAAAGGTTCTCCAAGTATGAATTTTGGCTCAGTTCAGTAGCATTCTTGGGACACGTGGTGTCCAGTGAGGGTATCCATATGGTCAAACGTGTGTGGGTAGAGCTTCCAGAAGCTCAAGATTTCCTTGACCACTGCTCCAGTGTTAGTGCTGCCATCATCTTCAGGTTCTTATACCGTGTATTGTGATTCCTCGAGGGTAGGTGTTGGTTGTGTTTAGATGCAGAAGCGTGTAGTGATTGCGTGATAGTTATGGTCTTCAGAAGTGTATAGAGAGATATCAGTTCGAGGCTAAGTAGGCAAGGGTATCTCCTGGGGGTTGCCTAGGGTGTGTGATCCTTATGTTGTTCTATAGTAAGTTCACTTCTACCATAAATGATATATGTTGCAATTTGAGTTTAGATCGCTTGTGGAAATTAGCATGACTATTATAATGGTAAATGCGAGATTTGTAGATGACTTGAGCTGTTAGACGGGTTGTGTTATTATGGGCGTTGTGAGTTATTGGTTGTCTTGATCATTGGCTTTGAGGCAAGTGGGGGAGTATGTTAATGATAAGTTGATTACACAATTATGTTGTATTGGTTTCAGTTTGAGGTATATTGATGAATCAGTTATGACCTGCAGATGTAGGGTCTGGGAATGACACGAGTAATGGAAATTTCTTCGATATAGGTTGTAATGTACTCTATGGGTAAATGGATTCTATGGAATGATTGAGTGGTAATTGTAAAAGGTGTAGTGTGTGCAGTGTATGAATTTGTGTGGCTTCAAGTGAGTGGATTACTTTCCTAGTATGTTAGTGTGCAAACGGGTCAGGTCAATTCTGTCTAATTGGTCATTGTAATTGAGATTTACGTTGGAGGGTGTCAAGACTTTTGGCATTTCTACCTTATCATGGGTTCTGCGTATCAGTATCAGGAAGGTGAAGGTAATGAAGTTAAATTCGTAGGAAGTCTCGTCAGGGTAAGTATTTCTAATGTGGTGCTTTTGGGGATATTTGAGAGAGTATTCGGCGGCTTATGAGCCTTAGACAGTATGGTTTTGTGCTTGGGTCGCGTCTGCTGAGTCTGGGTTGAGAATTGTGGTATTATGGCAAGAAGAATCATAAATTTGAAGGTAAGTTAGAAGGAACTTGGATAAATAGGACAACTTGGTAGAAGGTCGCATTGGCATGGTAAGGTATACTGTCAGTTCTTTGGGTGTTCATGAGGTAATGAGTTTTTACAGGTGTTTCTTAGCAATGTTCTTGGATTTTTGGTGGCCTGTGTAGCTTGGTTGAGTTAGAAGGATTCAGTCCTGACAGTTTGGTGTTGTACAAATGGAATTCAGATAGTTCCTGATGGTTTCTACCACTGTGAGAGATGCATATTTTCTACTAGCATGAGGTGCAGGTGATGTATAGTGATTTTGCTTCTAAATGGGTCAAATGGGAAGTTCTTAACCAGTTGGATGCGTAGTTGCTCGTGGCTCGGAAAGGCATTATGAATTTCTCATGCTTGTCATAGGATGGCATGGTGTGTGCGGTACGTCGTGTAGAGTGAGATTTGCATGTGTGAGGTCACAGTTTAGTTCTGGAAGAAAGGTCGAAATTCTTGGGCAGCATTTGCAGTTTGAGATGACTAGGTAGATGATAGCGTTATTGGGTGGCTTGATGAGGGTATATATTCCTGAAGAGTCAATGTGTGGAGTTGAAGGTGCTTCATTGGTGTTGCGACGCTCTCTTGTTGGATCCACTGTTGATATACAAGGTTTCTTGGTAACACGGAAGGATTTTAGGGGTATCCCTCGTGGAATGATCAAGTATTCGGGATTTGTTATGTATTCGAGTGGTGGAGTTGAGATCAGATATATTAATTGGTGTGCTTCATGACTACGAGACTAAGAGTTCTCATAAATAGGTTATTTTGCGGTAGCGAACTGTGAGGATGCGAGCATAGCTAGTCAGATGTTAGTATGAACCATGATTCAGTTATTGTAAAATTTCGGTGAGATATCTGTGTGGGTGACCAGAGTTGATTTAGGGTTATTGGTAGGCTAGTATGAGTGTGTGTTTTGCACCTAGTCGGAATTGTTGACTCCGAATTTCTATTGTTGAGGGATGTACCATTTGTTACATCCCATGTTTTCGTACGTGAGAGTACATTGTAAGTCAATTGATGTAATCTCAGAAATAAAATTCTATTTCACGGAATATAAATTAAGTTAATCATGTTAAGTTGGAGGTTACAAATATTTAAGATCATGAATAACGAGTACCAAGAGGGTTGGAAATCATAGGAGCTAAACCAATTGAAGAAAATAAGTTTCGTCGAAAGTCGACGAGTTTGGAATGTTATAACATGTACTTTAGGGTGAGACCATGGTTCATTACATGATAAGGAGGTTATTATATAAGTTAATTTTTATCGTATGATAGTTGTGTTCTACGTTTTGAAGTCAAGCAAGTGGTGGAACAAAAGTTGGCAAAGGTCTTCACAAGTTACACTCATAATGTGCTTACAATAGGTCAAATGTAACTGAGATTTTCTCCGGATATACTTGGAAATAGGAGATGATGTACCAACCAAATTTAATATCTATGAGTCTATTTTCCAATGCATTAAACCGTTCATCAATACGACGTAGGAATAGGGAGATATTTGCAGTTTCGCGAGACTGCGCAGACATCATAAGTGATTAGTAGGTGGATCACTAGAGCTTTTTGAGAAATACATTTCATGTGCTATATGAGGTCTTATTTTTACATATAATATACCAGATTTAATGTCTTGGAATTTAGTTTCCAACGCTCTTAACCGTTCGTTCATACGACATCAGGATAAAAAGATATAAGCGTCGGAAGATGGACCAATCCTAGGGTGCCAAGCTAGCACCTCTTTTACTTTTCCAAACTTGATGTATTTACCTTAACTCAGCTTTATCTTCATTATTCAGAAAAAAAAGACCAGATAACACCCATAAACATAACCTCAAGCTATATTCTAGGGTTTCAAAGAAGATTATCATTCCGGGCATGAAATCGAGAAGCAATAACATCAAAACAATCCCTACGACGTAAGTGTCACTATACCGCCTCTCCTTTTTCTTTGTAGTTATAGTTTTGGAAGT